>CABHPQ010002377.1:13874-79044 GCA_902168405.1 Peromyscus aztecus | reverse complement strand
AAGTGCAGCTTAACTAAACACAGTTTGAACTGGTGTCCGCGGAACCAGGGGCACACAAGGACCTAGCTCCTCCAGTGTATTCTGTTGCTCACAAGCTGCGTGTCTTTCGGCACATCCTACCCTTCCAATCACAGAATGCTGCTTTTGGTGTAACCAGACTTCTGAACCACTTTTTTTTTTTTCTCTTCCCATTGAAAGCCCCTGGCTAGCTTAAAAGGTGATTCTAGAAGTTACACTCCAGGGCTTCTGATTCAGGAGAACTGGAGTGAAGGATAGAATTCTGGTTGGGGGATGCGCTCTGAAGTAGTTCTAGATTCAGCGCCATTTGAGGGGAGGGGTGTCACTGTGAGATCTACAAATGGTGAGCCAACTTGTCATAGTAGGTGGCTGTGAGTAAGATCAATTATTTGCTATGTAAAAAGATCCTTATGATGGCTTGGCCTTTAGAAGCTGGTGGTGTGCCTTTCTTAATGTACTATCAAAGTTCACTGTGCGAGGAAATCCCATGCAGTTTATTTGTAAAGTAAGGAATATTTAAGAGAAAGTCGTTTCCATTTGTTACATAACCAGATCTTTTACGTATTGATTTTACTCATATTAAAGAGTAGTTAGTGAGAGGTTTAGATTCCACAGAACACAGACTTGAACAGCATACAGATGTGCTTGATTTACATTGGTCCCTTCTTAATAATTGTCTATATTTACATAAATGAAGCTAAGCATTTAATCTGTAAATTGGCAAGATATGACATATGTAAACCACCAATGAAACCTTTGGGAACATAGTTACTACCAGAGGACAATAGGTATTATTAAGATTTTCAATGGCTAAAAGTTTCCCTTTAAAGAACACTAAGTTTAAGCATTCAGTGAATACTGACATGGAATGTGGCTTGCCTTGTCAGTTTCAGAGCAGAGCTTTGAAAGGCTATTTTGTTGGTTTGAACTGGTGATACCTCCACTCAAGCCCTTGTTATTCATTTTTTTAGCTGAAGCGTTCACAGTTTCTAGATTACCTGCAGAAGAAACCCTGGGGGTGTTTGTCCAAAGTGCAGTTCCCAAATTACATTAAAATCCATATCAGAATCTTTTGTGTATTGAAGTTTTGGGGATCCAGTGAGTATTTGCAGGGCATACGGTACTTTATAGGTCATAGGCAGTCGATCTCATAATTCCTTTTCATGCTGTCCTTCGGAGCTGCACTCAGGAAGGGTACTGAGCCTAAGGGGGTTTGCCCTTGAGAAGTGCTTGGCTTGGCTTTCTGCCCCACTGCCGGTAGCATAGACTGGATGGGATTCTATAGTAATACCCTTTTAAATATTCTTTATTTCTCATTTCTCCATCTTGCTATAAGCAGAGCGAAGACCAAAAGAAATGCAAAAGACATACAAACAAACAAACAAACAAAAAAACCAAATGATAACAAAGTCCAGGAAAATGGCAGAAACATGTTTGGAGAAGTTTGGGACACATGGAATATGTTTTCAGTAAATAGGATCTAGTGGGAACAATGTATTGCTCTAGGCATTGGAGGTTCAGCAAGGAACAGGAGGGACAAGGTTTTATTTCCCAAGGAATTTACTAGCAAATGTGTCTCAAAGAATGTATATTGACAACACAATACCCGAATCCATATGTCCATGATAGTTGGAGATTGGTCCTTTGGGAGGTAGGTAGATTAAGTGATAAGTGTGTAGCCCCATGATAACATTGGTGGCTTTATAAGAAGATGACAACTGAGTTTGCATGCTCCCTCTTTCTCATCATGTGATATCTACCCTCTGTCATGTTAGGATGTAGCAGTGTTGGGGAATATTATTTTAAGGTGTGTTACTTTTATGTTGCATTTGTTTAACTCTGTGAAGCTGTGTTACTCTGCACGTCTGAAACACCTGATGGTCTAATAAAGAACTGAGTGGCCAATAGCAAGGTGGGAGAAAGGATAGGCAGGGCTGGCAGGCAGAGAGAATATATAGAAGGAGAAATCTGGGAGAGAAAAGAAGTAGCCAGAGAAGGAGCAGGACTCCAGGGGTCAGCCACCCAGCTACACAGCAAGCCATAGAGTAAGAAATAATGAAAGGTATTCAGAAATAGAGAAAGGTAAAAGTCCAAAGGCAAAAGCTAGACAGGAAAATTTAAGTAAAGCTGGCTAGCAACAAGCCAAGCTAAGGCTGGGCATTTGTAATTAAGTATAAGCCTCCATGTGTGATTTATTTGGGAGCTCAGTGGCAGGCCCCCCAAAAGAGTAAAGAGAAAAAACAACATGGCAGGAAGGGCCTTGCCAGATGTCACCATGCTCCCAGACTTTCCAGCCTCTTCATTCCTCAGTCTGGCACTGTTATAGCAGCAGATAGTAGACAAGGCAGGATGTTCCAGAGCCCAAAGTCATGAGTGTGAAATTCTTACTGATGTAGACGCACGGAGGCAATGGAACAGGGTAATGGGATGGCATGGTATTTGTGTGAAGTATTTTACTTCACATGCAGTTATCAGGACTGATCAAGGGTAAGACTGGGCTTGCCCCAAGTATCAAGAGGAGGGAGCCTCGGCAGTTAAGCTCACTGACTGCTCCTCCAGAGGTCCTGGGTTCAATTCCCAGCACCTACTTGGTGGTTCACAAACACCTGTAACTCTTGTCCCAGGGGATGTGACAGTCTCCTTTGGCCTTGCAGACACTGCATTGCACACATGTATTGCACAGCACACATGTAGGCAAAACACCCATACACTTAAATATTAAAAAAATAAAATGATGTCTGTGGCTCAGATAAAAAGGTGCTTCCCAACTCATGACAGTTCTGTGTGCAAGAAAACAGTGTGATGTTACTCTCCCAAAGTCACTGACAATGTTCACCCTGGAACATCTCATCCCATGCTGCGTCTGTGGTGCTTGAGAAAGTCGTGTAATATGACAGCAAGGATCTCTAGTCCTGTGAGTCCACAGACAAGTTGCTCAAAGCTATCCATGCCACCCAGGAGCTGTAGGGCCTGTGTTAGGACACAGTCATGGCCTGACACACTATGACGGACCAAGCCAGAAAGAACTTGATTCCTACTGAATAGGAAGGGAAGAGAAAGGCTTCAGGGACATTGAGAGTGGGGTCTTGGGTGGAGATGAAGTTGGAAAGGTAGGCAAGAACTAGTTTATGAGTGCTTTACAGTGATGGGTGGGCATTGGATTGTGTTATGAGTATGTCAGGAAACCTTTAGTGAGTTGTGGGCTGGACAGGGGACCTGACCAGCTTCATTTGCTTGTTTTGTTTAAACAGGAGAGATTGCTGGTAGGTCAAATGTAGAGAACCCCAGCTCAACGCAGTGATTTAGGGGAGAGATGAGAGATGGCGTGAAAACAGATTCTGCTCTGAAGGCGCAGCTAGCAGGGCTTTCTGGTGAGCAGTTGCTTTGCAGACTCTTCCCAAGTGTACTGTCCACATTCTTCCCTTCACACGCTGACAGCTCTGTGGTGATAGGCAAGACTGAGAATGCTCACACCCCACCTTCTGTCCACGGCTAGTAACCTAAGGAAGTGGGGGAGCAAACAGAAGCAGGAATAAAACACATTCTTTTTTTTCCCAAGTTGTTTCATTCTGGGGTAAGCCTCTGGAAGAGCCCCCAGCCCTGTCTGTTTAGCTCCCTCTCCCTGCTAGAGTTGCATTAGTCTTTGGAAGGAGGCTGCTATTTTGTCTTTTACATAAACTTTATGTCTTAAAGGTATATAAGTCAAGCATTCACTGATACTAGCCATAAAGGCATTAATTTTGAAACAATTCTTGAGCCAGGTATGGTGGCTCACTCCTGTTATCCCATCACTTGGGAGGCTAAGGCAAGAGGACCACCAAGGGGTGGAGGCTAGCCTGGGCTATAAAGCGAGACCTGGTCTTAAAAAGCTCACAAAAATAAAAACAAAAACAAACCTTTGGAATTCATGGTTTTTTTTTTTTTAACATTCATTAAAGTGGAAAGAATTTGCATGCTAATGAGATGGATGTGTTTACATTTGCATAAAGGACTAAGTCTTGGCTGAATATTTAATACTGAAGGACGCAGAGCTTCTCCCAACAGTTTTCATTCAGAGTTGGTTGATATTTTTGTTGCACAACTGTGAGTGCTGAGAAGGCCACTTTATGTAACTGTGGAGCATAAAGGGACCATGTCAGAAAGTGTTGGGCGTTCTTTCTTAATTCTAACCCCAAATGTACATTTAAATCTTTTTTTAATGAAATGAAAGTCAACAACTCAAATAGCAAGTTTTAAAATCCAGCAGTGTAATCTAAAGATAGACCAATCTGAAATGTGCTGAAATACAGGGGGTGAAAGTATGAAAAGAGGCCGGGCGGTGGTGGTGCACGCCTTCAGTTCCAGCACTCGGGAGGCAGAGCCAGGCGGAGCTCTGTGAGTTCGAGGCCAGCCTGATCTCCAGAGCGAGTTCCAGGACAGGCTCCAAAGCTACACAGAGAAACCGTGTCTCAAAAAAAAACAAAAACAAAAATAAAATATGAAAAGACTCTGTTTTCTTCTGATTAAGCCATCGTATTCCTGTAAGAGCAGAAAATGTTCTGTGTACAGTAAAAACACTGCAGTTCTAACACACAGTAAGAGTGACTTGG
Organism: Peromyscus aztecus; assembly: GCA_902168405.1. Lineage (NCBI taxonomy): Eukaryota > Metazoa > Chordata > Mammalia > Rodentia > Cricetidae > Peromyscus > Peromyscus aztecus. The sequence goes on along the minus strand of CABHPQ010002377.1, from coordinate 74,437 downwards.
AGCATGGTGTTTGAGGCAATGCTCATCGTGGTGAGTGATGTGATGGCATGCAGAATGCTCATTGGTGGTCAGAACCAAGGCTGCAGTGACGTCATCCAGCGCAGCATAGGCAAGCACTGTCAGAAGCACCTTGGCCTAATGAAGCATTTGATTTTGAAGTAGTTTTGATCATTGTGAATTCATTGACATGCTTTTCATGTCCGCCTCCTGCATTCACGTATGCAACTCTCTCTGGGGTCACATCCCACAGTTTAAGAAGCCAGACTACAGACCTGTGAATGTAGGGTTAAGACGGGGAAGGACTTAAGCTGATTCCTTTCCCTTCAGCAGCTTATTTCAGGCAATGGGAGAGAAGGGAGAAAGGAATGAGAAGCGAATGTGCAGGCAGAAGTGGGGTAGGGGATGGCTCACAAGTTGTTAGAGGAGAGAAACTTCTGCTCTGTACCGCCTGACGTACTGCCGAAGTCCAGTGTGCTGGCTGGTTTCGTGTCAATTTGACACAAGCTAGAGTCATCAGAGGAGGGAGCCTCCACTGAGAAAATGTCTCCATTAGATTGAGCTGTAGACAAGCCTGTAGGATATTTTCTTAATTAGTGATCAATGGGGGAGGGTCCAGCCCATTGTGGGTGGGGCCATCCCTGGGCTGGTGGTCCTGTATTCTAAAAGAAATCAGGTTGAGCAAGCCTTGCGGAGCAAGCTAGTAAGCAGCATCCCTCCATAGCCTCTGCATCAGCTCCTGCCTCCAGGTTCCTGCCCTGCTTGACTTCCTGTCCTGACTTCCTTCAGTGATGAACGGGGCTGTGGAAGTGTAAGCCGAATAAACCCTGTCCTCCCCAACTTGTTTTTGCCTATGGTGTTTCATCACAGCAATAATAACCATAAATAAGACAGCCAAGTATGCGCCTTTGAGAGTGGATTTATGATTTCAAACCCGCCTTACCAGCTTGATACTGGAGAGGTTGTCCCTTGTGCTTATGAGACCCAAAATAGTCACAAACTGTAAATTAAATTCAAACACATCTTACCTCTCTGAAGTACTCACCCTCCTTCTATGCTTTTTGTTTTTCTTCCCCTCAAGAAGATCACAGCTATCTCCACCTCCTCCGCTTTTCCATCTGTCCTTTTCCTCCTGACTGAGGTTTTTTTCTTTATTTCTATTTATTTTAATTAATGGATTTTAAGCACAAGTGGTGAAACAGTTGATGTTCAGCTTTAAGAGGCAGTGAAAGGGAAAATTGGCTTTCCTCACTGTCAGGAGATAGCTGTGTGTTTGTTGCTGGCACCTACCTGAACAGTGAGGGACTGGAAAGGGCAGGCTAGTGAGTTCTGTGAGCTTGCAGGTAAACAGAGAATAACGCCATTCTTTCTTGGGAGGTGCCCTTCCTCCAAGGATGCTTATAAGTATTTCTGTATGATCATGGATCATATGTGCACTGTGCATTTAGGATCAGTTTAGAATTGGAGAGCAGGGTGCAACCTAATTCTCTAAGCATTCTGATTTGTGAAATCCGTGGTCCCTCTTTTGACAGGATTTTAGGCAGGATGTCTGCCTCCAGCCCCCACTACGTGTGTGTGTGTGTGTGTGTGTGTGTGTGTGTGTGTGTGTGTGTGTAATCTGCACTCTTGATAATTAATCTTAAAATACATTCAGTGCATTTGGAAGATTTACACTAAATAGTTATGATATTGCATACATTTCTTTTGAGATGATCTTGTGGGTATTTTGGGAGCACCACCTTTCTCTGCTTTTGGTGAGCTTAACTTTGGAAACTAGGTTGCCGGACAAGCATTGGTCACCAAAGCCACCCTGAGCCAGTGGCTTCCAAGTTCATTGACTCACTCCCAAGCAAAATAAAATTTGGGGAGGGAGTAAATGTAGATTTTTTTTAAAGGAAAAATGAGCAAGAGGTCCCGAGACTGGGAGGGGCCCCAAGAGAGGAATGCTGTTATGTTGCCTGCCCAGTCACAGTAGGGCATCCACATGCCCTGTTTGTGGGTAGTCCTGCCCAGTCGGAGGAGTAGCCATGTGTGCCCATGATCCACCGTGGCCTTTGCGGGGAGTTGCTACAATCTCAAGGTGAACTGCACTCCACACCTTCTTTTGGAAAAGCAAACTTGTCAGTAGCAGCCCCCGTCTGTCATCCTCGAGCCAAGCGCCAGAAGTCGTAGTACAGTTTAGACATGGGGCAGCTGCAGAGATGTGGGCCAGAGTGTCATCTACTTTACACTCTCCTTCCAGATTAAAAACAATGGTGACTACTTGACATTAAGCAATGTGTTTTCATACTGCAAACTGCTGTGGGGTGTTACAAAAGACACCTCGAGTGTATTTTTAAAAATGACATGCAGGGGACAGTCAGCAGCGTGCACACAGTGATGATCTAGTTTCTTCTTTATGTCTCTGTTGTAATTTTTTTTTTAGTTGCTGTGGATTGTATCGACTTTTTCTGACTATAGATCATGGAGCAGAATGAACAAGAGTTCCTGTTGAAAGCATTTGTCGTTATTCCGAGTTTCCACAGCCTATTTTTCAAAAGAAAACTTCTTTTTTTTTTTCTTTCTAAGCACAAATTATCATGCAATCAGAGTGCCATGTCTTGCTGTTGAGAAAAGCAAAACATGCCTCGAGTTAACCACACATTTCAAGAAGCCGTGCTGAGGTAATTGACAGCCAGCATCAGAGCGCCTTGGATGCCTCTAAGCCAGCAGCCTTTGGTTTAATTAGATAATTAGCCCTGGTCAGCCTGCACTGAATGTACAGGCAATTAGCAGTGAATTTGGGCCCCTAAAGCCCGTTTTTTGCTTTTGTGTTCCTTTACTGTCGTTAACAGTTTTAACTACTGAACAATTTATATCGTCACACTAACAATCAACTTTATTCTCATCAAATTCTTTGCAAGTGAGAAAGCAATGAGACCTGATGTTGGTTGCACAACATTAAGTGATTATGTTAAGTAATGCCATTTATTTGCCTGGCCATCCCGCTGCTGTATTATGTCAAACAAATAGGGCTTTTAGAAGCAGTGCACGCTCCGTGATTTCGATGATTGCTTTATTTGTCAAACTCAAGCAACTAGCGAGAGCTGTACCTCCATTGGTAGTTGTTTCTGAGTAGCTTTCAGGAGACGTGAATAAAAGAAAAGTTCCATAGTTTCTCCCCGAGGCGAGGCCCTCAGATCAGAGCCTTTCTTCCTGGCTTAGTGGTCCTTAGAGACCTGGAACAATTGGCAGAAGCGTCGGTCAGAGAGAGAAAGTTCCATGGGCTCACAGGTGAGGCGGGAAGCACTGTGGCCCTCTCCCAGATGCTCCCCTGCATGGCTTTTCTGCCGTTCTTGACCTTGCTTTGGAAAGGACAGAAGAGGAACGGGAGGAGGAGAGGGTGATGCAGGCGGAAGTGTCTTCAGCAGGAGAGGTGTGGCAGGGGTTGCCAGCGAAGGACAGCTGAAGTCCCAACACTTGTCTGCAAGGTGTTTGCGGTGATCTGGTTCTGGATGTGTGAACCAAAACTCTGAATTGTGTCTTAGTCAGAAGTGAGTTTGGAGAAGTGGACATGTTAAGTAAGTTTCTCCAGGCTATTTTAAGTTTTCTACGTCCACAGGAGGATCACTTGTAGTAGCCAAAGACCAGGCTGTTCCCCTCACAGTTTGTGAAGTCCTTAATGCACAGACCTTTTCACAAAACTCTGCTTTACTTATTTACAATCTAATAGGATTTGGGAGATTAAGCTTAGCGTTAGAAAATTAGTCAGCCAATTAATAGCCATTTAGGAATCAATTAAAGGAATGTATTGCTTACTACTTAAGCAGAATTAAAAGTGGATAAACAGAATTTTCCTTCTGATTGGAATATGAATGCTGGCTTATAATTCTTATCTTGAGACTTCCCATCTGGCTGGTCTTGGAAATATTTTCTTCCCACAGCAAAGCGGTAACTAGCAATTAGAGTTTCAAAAATGCCAATTTTAATCATGACTTCCATTTCCCAAATAGAAAACATACACGAACTATATAAAGCCTCTTCCTTTTATTCAATTTACTGTTTTGGAAAGTAATTTAAATGATTCAGAATCAAGCTTAAGGTAGCTCAGACATGTTTAAGAACACAGTACAAAGTCTTCCTAACCCCAGTCCCCTTTGCTCTGAAGGAGGCATAGGAGTTTGACTGGCACTGGTGGCCTCTCGTTCAGACGGCAGCTGTAGAGCGGCTAGCACACAGTAGGCTTTACTCTATAGCAGCTAGCACACAATAGGCTTTTTCCACTAGGACACTTGGCATTTGCGGGTGGCAGATCCTTTCTTGTTGGTGATGATCTGTGTGTGTAGGATGTCTAGCAATACTCACAGCCTCTTTGTTCTGTAACAGTAGCACCGGCTTCTCCACCTACCCAGTCGCCGGAACCATAAATATCTCCATCTGGTGCTGATGTCCCTAGGCTAATATCCCCAACTGAGAATCAGTGGTACCAAACAAGACCATGGCAAGTTTTTACTTTAAAGGAATACTTTTTTGCATGTGCTTATATCAAACATAATACACATATTTATATACATGTATGTATACAAACAATATACATAAGTATAGTTTGCATATAATGTACACATGTATATATGTATACATATAATACACGTGTATATGTACACATATACTCATTTATATAAAATGAAGTATGTCAAATTTGGATGTTTAGATAGCCTTTAGTAAGTCTTTTGTTTTTGTTTTTGTTTTTTTGAGACGGGTTTCTCTGTGTAGCCTTGGCTGTCCTGGAACTTGCTCTGTAGACCAGGCTGGCCTTGAACTCACAGAGATCCACCTGCCTCTGCCTCCCGAGTGCTGGGATTAAAGGCGTGCGCCACCACTGCATGGCCCTGTTAAGTCTTAGTAAAAATAAGTCAGTCAGAATCTTGATGGTTGGGGGGCTCCCTGGTGAAATGCTTCTGCACCCAGATTGTAGCTGGCCTTCTTCTACAGCAGTGAGTTTCCACACTAGAAAGCCCTGGTCCTACTCTTAGAACACTGGTGGCCCCAGGAACATCTTTTAGAGCAGAGCTGAAATTTCAGTTTAGAGCTAAGACGCTGTTTGTGCCACCCTAGCTTCCGGCTGATGTAGCCTTTGAGCTGTAGGACCCAGGAGAAGTGGACCACGGACCCAAGAGCTGCCGGGTGAATGGGAAATGCCTTGGCTGGGAGCGCAATGAAACAGGGCAATCTCTAAGAGGCTGCTGTTAACGAGTTAGTCCTGTTGCTCTCACACATTAAAGTATTTGCTTTTCTCTACTACTCCTTTTGTCTTTGTTTTTTCAAAAGTAATGAGTAAGCAGACGTGGCATTCTTTAGCAGGTGAATGAATAAACAAACCGTGGCCTACCCAGACAGTGGGGTTTCAGCCCTAGAAAGCAACAAGCTCTAAACGCAGTAACAGGTATGGAGGAAAGTTACTGCATGATGGAAGTGGAAGAGGCCGCTCTGAAAAGACTGAGTAGTCTGAGTCCAACCATATGAGAGTTTGGGAAAACATGGCTGTGGTGACTGTTAAAGGTTGATGGCTGTCAAGGGCTGGAGGAGCGGAACTGCTGAGCAGCCAGACAGAGGACTCCTAGACACTAGAGCTACTCTTTATGGCGCAGTAGTGGAGGAGCATGCCATGTAAATTTGCCCCAACCCATCAAGTGTACACAGAGTGTGACTCCTAATGTAAACCAGGCGTCCTGAGCAGGACGATGCATCAGGGTAGCTGGTCAGCTGTAACCAGCGCCCCACTCTGGGCAGGCGCAGGACTGACTACAAGGACCGCGGGTGTGGGAGCAGATGGTATTGGAATCTACACCCTCCCCTGATTTTTATGTGAACCTCTTTTGGGACATCCAGCTGAGCATCACAGTAAAATAAAATAATTCTCCCTTGCTTATTTTGCTACTCTGACTTTAGGCTCTGGAGTTCAGCATTTGACCTCACATTTTTTTTTTTTTTTTTTTTAGGCCCCTCTGCCTAAATGAAAATGGTCATAATATCATACCTAGGTGACAAGTTTCGTATTTGTACCTTTGGTCTTCCTACTCTAGCATTTTGGTTTTACCTTTCTTCTCTTCATTCAGACTTTCCCAGAAGCCTTTGCATAAAGACAGCAGTTGTGGTTAAAGTGGGGACAGTGGCATAACCGTGCGGTGGTCAGGTGGGTGCGTGGGTGCGCAACTTCCCGAAGTTTGTCTCCCCCCCCTCCCCCCCAGTCTCTGGGAATGATCTCAGTCCTACTCTCAGACAATCCTGTTTCTTTTTTCTTAAGTGCAGCCCTATATTTCGCTGAGGTAGAAGAGTACGGTCACCAAGCCTGCAAGCAGTGAAGAGACAGAAAGCCCTGGACAGACAGAGTGAGCCATTTCCTCACCACTGGGGGCAGGGACTGTGGGAAGAGAGAACCTGGGAAACTGGGTTCACCTGTTGACGTACACCTCTCCTGAGGACAACAGCATGTCATTGATGGATTCATTTTTTTTAAAACAGAACTCAACCCGATAATGAACACGGAGCGTACTCCTTTTGTCTTTTTCCCAAGTGCCTTCTGGACTCCACTTTTAGGAGATGGACTTCCGGGGAATCTTCTAGAGAACTGCAGACAGTGTTACAAAGGAACAACGGATCTGAGGCTGAGATGCCTTAGTTGTGCTTTGCTCAAACGGTGAGAAGAATGATTCTGAATTCCTCTCTAATAATATTAGTAAAGGGGGAGAGGAACTGGGGGGTAGCTCAGTGGTAGATGCTTTGCCTAACGTCAGTACAGCCCTGCTTTGATACCCGGCACCACGTACATACCGAAAGGTGGTAGGGAAGATACATAAACCTCAATTTCTGAGCCTGAAGTGTGAAGTGTTAAGGAGAACTGTCAAATAATGCAATCAAGAGTTGTGTATATGTGTGCAGGTATGGGTGGGTGGTTTGCTTGCACGTGTCTACATGCTTGTGGGGGTGAGAGGACAACATTAGATATCATTCTTCAGGTGCAGTTCACATTTTTATTTTTTGATACAGGGTCATTCATTCAGTTAGCCCCAGGGAGCTGCCTCCCCCGTGCTGGGATTATAGACCAACCTGGCTGGGATTATAGCTACTATGCCTGTCTGCTTTTTAGTATATATATATTAACATATACTTAATTTATAATATAATAATATATTAACATATACCTAATATAAATATAATACTTTTTTTTTTCATGTAGATTCTGGGACTGAACTCAGAACCTCATGCTTTCCAGGCAAGGACCCAACAGACTGCACTGTCTGCCCAGTCCACCAGTTAATACTTTTTGATTGCTGATGGCATTGCCCTTCGCCTTCCAGCACCAATAGAGGGAACACCTTGGAGGCACCCCGTCTGCAGGTGCCAGTCACCCACACAAAGAGCACACCTCTTCTTGTGTGTCACTGCTTGGTGATAAGCTAGTCAAGATGTGATAAGCTAGTCAAGTAAAAGGTCCTGAGGAGACTCTACCCACTTTACATCTGCTGGCCCTTTGGGATTCCCTCTTGGCTCCTTCCCATGACTGGGAAGGCTGTTTCCAGTATGGCCAGCAGTAGATGGGAGAACTGAGTGCAGTTGTGACAACTTTGATTTACTGAGCCCTCGGAATGAAAGGAGTTGACCTAATTGTTCCTTATTGTACGTTTAGAGGAGAATTAGGTGAAGAGCCAAGAATGTATCATCAGAGCATCAGCACCTCAATCACTCCAGACCTCAGAAGCGGGGTTCGGTTACCACACATCCTCAGAGCTGAAGGTGGCTTGGGAAGATGCAGACCTTCAGTGGTGGTTGGGTCACAAGATGCAATCCAGGGGAACCATTTGCCTACCAGTTACCCTTCATTGTCTACCACATGCACTGGGTTGTACCACGGCCCGGTCCCCTCTCTCACCTCTCATCCTGCCGCCTTCATTGTTCTACATCCCCCTTACAGACAGAGATGCTCACTGCGTGGGGCTGTCTTCTGCTTGTCATTTGGCACAGTTCTCCTTGTCCTCACCACTTTTCTGCACTGCTGTTCTCTGACCCTGAATCTCTTGCTCCTTCCGATTTCCTCGCTGCTTCCTTGAATGTTGCAGTTTGGCCTGGAAGTCCTTCCTTGCCCCCTACCCTGCAAGGGAATGGCAGCCATTACTCTTCTCCTCTGCTTTAATGTGTATAATCATTTCTCTTCCTCTTAACACATTTCCGTGTCTCACAAACTACAATTTGTGATGTTATTTTATTTGTGCTTTAATAAATAAAGCTTGCCTGGAGATCAGAGGAATGGAAACAGCCATTATAAGTAAACAAAGAAGTCATGCAATGTTAGCATACACCTTTAATCCTATCACTTGGCAGGCAGGATCTCTGTGTGTTCAAGGCCACACTGGAAACAGAGCCAGGTGTGGTGGCACACCCCCTAAATTCCAAAACTAGTTAACCATGGAGCTCTGGAGGTCTGCGCAGACAGGAAGTGACAGAGCTGGGCAGGAAGAGGAAGTGATGTAGCTGGACAGAGAGCAAATCAGATGGCAGAACAGCAAGGCATATGTGTGTGGGTAGACAGGAAGCCACTCACATTTGGAAGCTGTAGAGTGGGTGAGGTAAGGTTGGCTGGTGGCTTTCCCTGTTTCCCTGATCTAAGGCTTTCACCCCTATATTTGGCTCCATGTTTTTTATTTAATAAGACCATTTAGAAATTCATCTACAACAGTTCTCTTTCAGGGACCCCTGTTTCCAGGAACAAATCCTATAATATACCATTGCAAAGTCACCCCTCGGCCTTTACAAAACAGTGTGTATTAGTTACTTTCATCTTTCCAAAACACCTGATGGAAACAAATACACTGCCTGTGAACAAGAGCGTGGCTCAGTTGCCGGCGTATGATCTAGATGTGACCGGTGCCCCAGGTCAGCTCTTCTCCTGTGGCTTCCAGATTATTGGACAGCTGATAAAAGAGCAAGCCAGTCAAGCAGGTGTGCCTGTGCAAGCTGGTAAAGAGAAAGGGTCTATGTTGTTAAAATAGTTTATCCAGACACTCTTTCACAACAGAAAATTGCCTGCTTTCCCACACTTCTTAGTCAAGCCTCCCTTCTATTTAATGTACAAAATAATAGTTCAGTTTTCTGGGGGCCTTGGGATTTCCCCTGCACAAAGAGTATGGGGTGCCTTTTCATATCTCCAGGCTGGGGAAACCCCACTCTAGGCAAAGAGCCAATTTCAGAGCCAACAGCTCATTAAGGAGATTAGAGTCTGTGGAACCACAAAGATAATGACCTGGAGGACACAAGGGAAGACGATACCCACTGCTCTGACCAAGTGTACAGTGACCTCCCTGTCTTAGAAAGAGGAAGAAGGATACAGATGAGGTGGGATGCCAAGTGAGAACAGATGTTCATTCCCCCTGGTGGCAGCATGTTTTATGGGCAAGTCTTCCAGAGACGACAGGCCATTTTCATCTTAAGGGACCCAAACAGATGATTTATAAATTGTGAGATAAAAATCAATCTTGGGCCTGGAGAGATGGCTCAGTGGTTATTAGCACTGGCTGCTTTTCCAGAGGACCCAAGTTTCATCCCCAACATCCATATGGCGGCTCACAACCACTGTAACTCCACTTCCAGGGGATCCAGTGTCTTTTGTCTCCATGGGCACTTCATGCACATGGTGCACAGACACACATTCAGACAACCACCCACACACCCACACACAAAAAGAAAAAATTAAATGTATCAATCTCAATACTGCCCAGTCACAATCTCTCTGATGAACATAGATGCAAAAATTTTCATTAAAATACTGGCAAGCCAAATTCTAGAACACATCAAAAAGATCATCCACCATGATCAAGTTGGCTTCATTGCAGAGATGGAGGGATGGTTCAGCATACACAAATCAATGAACGTAATCCTTTGCATAAAGGACTTAAGGGTAGAGGTCACAAGATCATCTCAGTAGATTAAAAAAAAAAGACTTTTTGACAAAATCAAATGTTCCTTTATAATAACACTTTCATCAAAGTGGCATGATACAAAATTAACCTACAAAGACTGGTGGCCTTCTTATACACCAATAAAAACAGAAATGCAAAGAAAGAAACCATGGAAACAATCCCATCTACAATTTCTATGAAGAAACCAACCTCCCAATTACAGCTAACCAAGAAAGTGAAAGACTTCAATAAGGAAAACCCTAGAACACTGGAGAAAGGCATTTAAGAAGACACTAGAAGGAAAGACCTCCCACACTTATGAACTAGAGGAACTAATATTGTGAAAATGGCTACTACCAAAAGCAATCCACAGACTCAGTGACCCTGCCAAAATTCCAATTGCCATTCTTCACAGACATAGAAAAGTGTCTTAGCATTTATGTGGATGTACAAAAGACCCCCAAAAGCAAAACAAACGAGCAAGAAAGAATAATGCTCAAGTTAGCCCATATTTGATTTCAAGTTATACCACAGAGCCATAGCAAGAGAACAGTGGATCTTCTCGGCCTTTCTCCTGCTTCATAAGGACCACGTGACTTTCGTCAGCCACCCCATAGCTCGTACGTTTCCCCCTTTGGGACTAAGTACATCACACACTTCTGCCTTCCTGACTCTGGCCACTCTACTGAGTTAACTTAGTTTGGGGAGGTCCTCCATTAAAACCACTGCTGGGTAAAAAACACAATTTGCTGTGTGTCAGGTGTGTCCCCGAGTCCACGTGTCGAGAACAACCTTCAATGCAGCAGAATTAAGGCATAGGACCATTAAGAGGGGATGAGCTCATGAGGCCATGGCCCTTACATGGATTAATGAGGGGTTGTTGAGGGAGTCCGTGATAAAAGGATGAGTGATCTCTCTCCCTCCCACCTGCTCTTTTTCTCTGTTTTCCATACCACCTTTCATCTTGGGTCAGTGCAGCACTTGTATACCTGACTGAGTGCCAGCACTTGTATACCAGGTTTCTCAGCCTAGAGAACTGTGAGAAGTAAATTTCCCAGCCAGAGGGATCTTTTTATAACAATAGAAGGTAGACAAAGATGACACAATAATCCTCTGGATGGAGTCACCGAAGTCTGTACCCCCCACCCCCAAAATGTAGGGAGACAGTGATATCATGATGCAGATTGAGCATTTGGCCTCACTGATATGCTTACCACCCTGTGGCTTATATTGATGTGATCATAGGACACTGCATCTGTGTATGCGTGTACATAGATGTGTGTTCTTTCTTGTGAGAGTGGTTAGATTCTGGGTCTGTGTTTCGATTTTCCTGTTAGTAGTGCAGCAGATGGATTTGATAAGCAGACCCTTGCCAACTCCACCCCAAGGCACCAATCATGTGTTTCAATGGTAGCCTGCAGCCTGCAGCAGGAAGAGACATCCGCCCATTGCTTTAGTAGGGTCCACGTGTCCACAGTCACTCTGTGTCCCCCTTGCTCTTCGTAGCACTTGATGTATTTTCTCCCCTTGTCCGTCAGGGTCCTCACATACTTCGAGAAATGCCTCGCTAGAATGGAAGTACACGGGTTTGGCTTTTCCCTGGGGTGATTTGCCATGCCTTTGAGGAGTCTTGTGACTCTTTCCCAACCCAGCCTCCTCTTGGTGAGTACGGCTTCATTTAAGCCCTCTAAGAAACATCAGGATATAATGCAAACTACTATTTTTATTTTCCCACTGTGATGAGTTTCATGACTGTAGGCAAGGCAGTTCATTTCTTCAGACTACCCCTTGAAAAGAAAATCTGTTCAGTAATGGGCATTCTGTTATTTAGAGTCCTATGCTTAACACTTTATTCTAGATGGTTCCTCGAAACAGCAAGAACACTGCTGTGCTTTGTGACTTTTTTGTGAAAAGAAAAATTTAAAAATGTGTGTCAGATGACATTTTAAAAATATTTATTTATTTATTTAGTGTACATTGGGGTTTTGCCTGCATATATGTCTGTGTGAGGGTGTCAGATCCCCTGGAACTGGAGATACAGATCATAATCCTAAGTTTTCTCAGGTCCTGCCCACCCCGCGGTCTTGTGTTCCTCTGGTCTTGTCTGGCCCTGTGGTCCTTCAGCCACATAAATAATCGTTCAGAGGCTTGATATTAATTATCAACTGTATGGCCTATGGCAGACCTCTTGATAGCTAGCTCTTATAGTTTAACTCAACCCATAGCTGTAGCAGAAATCTTAAAAGGTCTTACTAGTAAAAACAAACCCAGGGCCAGTTATTGGGGGTGAATGTTGGAAGATCAGAGAGACAGAACACAAGCCACAGCCACCTCACCTCACCAACTAATCTTGTTTCCTCAGACTGAAAGCCTCTGAGTCCTCATCTAAATGGATCTCAGCTGAACTCCTGCTAAAAGCTAAAGTCTTAAAAAGCTAAAGTTCCTGGTCCTCATGCCTTATATTTCTGCTTCCTGCCATCACTTCCTGGGATTAAAGGCAGGTGTCACCATGCCTGGCTGTTTCCAGTGTGGCCTGAAATCATAGAGATCCAGATGGATCTCTGCCTCCAGAAGGATAGCGTTAAAAGTGTGTGTGTGCCACCATTTTCTGGCCTCCATGTCTATCTAGTGGCTGTTCTGTTCTCTGACCCAAGATAAGTTTATTAGGGTGCACAATATATTGGGGGACACAATATCACCACACATAACTATTAATCTAAGTATCGTCATATTTTCTGTGGCTTTACCTGCATCCCATTACATGTTGATCCTAGGATGGCAGTCTGGCATCTCCCTGCTCTGCCTTTCCCTTCCTGTCTCTCTTCTTGGATTTCCCACCTGCCTCTAAGCTGCCTTGCCATAGGCCAAAGCAGCTTATTTATTAACCAATGGGAACAACATACATTCACAGCGTACAGAAAGACATTCCCCAGCAACAGATGGTTGTTAACTGCCATGTGGGTGCTGGGAATTGAACTCTGGTCCTTTGAAAGAGCAGCCAGTGCCCTTAATTACTGAACCACCTCTCTAGCCCCATTTGATGGCATTTTTAGACATTTAACCACATTTTAAGTCTTTTCTATGAAAAAATAATCTAGATAAATCACTTAATAGAACCAAATACTTCCTCCACAATTTTTAATATATGTACATCTGGTTATATTTTTGTATGTTCAAGCATTTTCTTCTACATAATTTTTGTGCAAGACACATATACATAGCCATGTAGAAGGATCAGAGCCCCAAATTATAGCATTTACCAAACAGATCAGCGTCTTTATTCTGTCAATGTAGTTGTTTTCTTAGGCCCCGATGTCCGAGCTTCTGGAAGGTCATACATCTCTTCCTGCAGCTCATCGGGCATCTCGGGGCAGGTAGGTTGTGGGTAGTTGAAGGGAAGTAGATAACCTTTCATGGAACACATGAGGACCTCAGAGCCTGCTGTCACCATAGCCAATGCTGAACCTCTTGACTCGGTGAACTTCAGATTTGGTCTTGCTGAGGCTGCTTTGGCATTGTGGGATACGACACAACACCTTGAACACATCAAAGAACTGGCCTGGGTCCCACAGATAGAACCTCCACAAGAGAGCTTGCTTCTGCTGTTGGCGGTGAAGCAAATGTCTTAAGTGACACAGAGCACCTGGGACTTTGGGGTCCCAGGAAACCAAGTCTAAATCCACGAATAAGAAGGCAGGGTTTTTTTTGTTTTGTTTTGTTTTTTTAAATTTCACAAAATATGAAGCCCAGGAGTAAGCCATTTCAAGGTTGGTAACCTCAGTGATTCTACAAATAATAAAGTCCACTTTTAACTTTTTCAATTCCTGGATCTTTTCCTGGGTCATGCTCTCATGGTTGCTGGTGTTCCAGACATCATCACATTCTCACCCATTTTCTTTGACATGAAGAACAATCGTTTCTTTTTTCTCTTCTTTTTTAATCAAGGAGGAAGCTTCCCCCCCTAGAAAGTTATCAGCCAACTCCCTGAAACATGGCTAGCCAGAATGATGGCAGAAACTATCCCTAAACCAGTGGCTGATTTGGGAAATAGAATTGCTGTAGTTGTATTATGTTAAGACTTAACTCCTAGCAGTTTACTGGTGATGGAGTGTAAACAAGGTCAAAGTTCAGTGAAGCACCAATGGGAGCTAATGGTTGAGAAAGTGTATCCAATACTGATCACCACTAATTGCTACAAGCATTTTCTGCTTGACTTGTATGTCCATGTTTGAGCATGCTCCTGTGGGCGTGTGGAGGTCAGAGGACAATATCTGGTGTTATTACTAAGACACTGTCCACCTTGTTTTTGAGACAAAGTCTCCCACTGGTTCGAAATCTGCCAAGCAAGATGAGTGGTTGGCCATTGAACTCTAGTCTCTACCTTACTAGTCGGGATTTCAAGCACACTCTACCAGTTTTGGCTGTTTTCCCATGGGCTCTGGCCATTGAAGTCAGGTCCTCGAGCCCAGGTCCTCATGCCTGAGCTATCTACTTAGCCCACATCTTCTGAGACACACAGAAGAAAAGATACTTTGTTTAGCATTCTGCCTTCCCTGAAAAGAAGATAGACACATTCTGTACAAATAGAAGTTACAGATTCTTTGTAATACTGAAAAGAACATCTTCACCCTACCCCTCCTTTTGAGACAGTGTTTCTCTGTATAGCCCTGGCTGTCCTAGAACTAGCTCTATAGACCAGGCTGGCCTGCAACTCAGAGATCTGCCTGCCTCTGCCTCCTGAGTGCTAGATTAAAGGCGGGTGCTGCCATGCCTTGCTTAAAAAGAAAAACCTTTTTTCCCCTTACATAATATTTTTATTCATTATTTTGGGAATTTTTTACAATGCACCCCAATCATACTCACTTCCCATTCCACCCAGGTCCACCCTCCCACCCTTGCGCCCCCCCCTCAGAAAAAAAAAACAACACCCCCCCCCCCCACACTCACCAAGTCCAATTTGTGCTGCCCATATACTTATTGGAGCGTGGTCAAACTCCCAGTGGCCATCCCCTTAAAGAAAACCAAGTTGTGTTTTCTCCCCCCGCTCCCAGAAGCCAACAGATGTGAAGAGCTACACTTCACCATCTCTATTACAACTTTTAAGGACTCTCTTCAACAGCTTTCTGTCTGGACTGTTTCTCTTCTTGAACTGGCTTACTCCTGGGGCATTTTTTTTGGGGGGGGAGTGGGTAGGGGGTGGGGGGCAGTTATCACAGAAGCCTTCAATGTCTCTCTTAGCTATGAGTCTGTAGTCATTGATACCACTGCCAAAGAAGCTTCCTTGACAACAGCAGCACTGGCAGCATGGATCAACATGCCCTAGGCTTTCAATCAGCAAAGAAAACAGCCACCAGGGCAGGCCTACTGACGGCTGCTGGGTTCACACCTCCACCCTTTGCTCGGCCTCGCTGGCTGGCCGCGGACACACTCTACTTGGGGCTGCACAGTGCTGAGGTAATCGTTTTCTTAGCTCAGCCTATCAGGCTCGCCTCCTTCCTAGCTTCCTTGCAATGTTCCTTGTTGATAGGGGTGGCCACATGAAATTCTGGCCAATAAGTAGACGTCCTCTGAACGTGGGGTTTCTGGGGACTCTCATTTTCATGACAAAGTGATGTATTAGAAGATAGAAGGGTCTCAGGGACCTCCCCCTTCTTACTGTGAGATAATATCAGGTGCCATAGTAACTCTCTTGACAGCATGAGGTAATGGGCATGCGGCAAGTATTCATACTAGAGACCCGGAGAACAAAAGCTTCTGAGTCATGAGACCGAGCCTAGAACTACCTACGTTCGGATTTCTGGCTGTGTGAGATCATTGAATGGCCTCATTGTTTTAGTGACCGAGGTTGCCTGTCCCAGGACTTGCATCTCAATGTGCTGATGGTGGAGAGGCACTGAGCGCCGACCGATGTCTGCAGCTATCCTTCACCACCCTCCCCAGTGATGTGTTAGCTATGGCTTGAGGGAGACTGAGTAGCTGGACCACAGCTTCCCAGCCCTCAGGGCCAAGTCGGATGACCCCATCCTTACCCACTTTTAGCCCTTTAGAATCCGCTTGATCTTCTTTACTTTTTATCGAGTTCTTTGTTACTATCACTACTACTGTTATTATGTATATATGTTTATATATGTATGAGTGTGTGTCATGCCATGTCTGTGGAGATCAGGGAATGGTGGGAGCCAATTCTCTTCTTCGGTCATTTGGGTCCTGAGGCTTGAACTCAGGTCATCAGGCTTGGTGGCAAGCACCTTTTCCTGCTGAGCCGTCTCATCAGGGGATCTTCCACTTGATTTTCTGTATTGTTGTTTTCTATCCTAGTTCGATGTGAAAGCTTCAGGTCCGAGGCTGGGCCCTTTCCCCTTCTGGCATCTACTCTTACACTGTGTAGAAAGGAGCTTCTCAACGGCTGGGGCAGAATGAGTTCCAAGGCATCTTTCCTTTCTCCACAGCAGCACAGAGGGAGGTAAGCACATGGGGTTTATCTCCTGAAGATACACATTCGCTACCTTCTTGGTTTTTAATTGGAGAACAGAAGGCCTATGTGTCCTACAGAGAGTTCTCCACGCCAGTCACTAACACTGGGATGGGATGTCCTTTGGATTTTGGTTGCATACTGGTATTTTCACTTCTGTACCGCTTAGACACATAGTTCTGTGGGTGTCTGTGATGGTTGGCTCGAAACCCCCTCCCACAGGTGTCGGTGTTAGGTTATTCTGTCATGATGTGGTGAAGTGGAGCCTTTGCTGCATGTGTGTGTGTGTGTGTGTGTGTGTGTGTGTGTGTGTGTGTGTGTTAGGGAAAGGGTACTGGGGTGGAGCTCAGGGCACTGCCCAGGCTGGCAAGCCCTCCCACCATGTGCCCACCGTAGCCTCTCCTGTGTGCATCACCAGCGCGGCCTCTTCCTGGATTAATGTCACGACAGGCTTTGCCCTCATCTCTCCTGTGCCGGACTCCTCCCTTCCCAAAGCCTGCACTGCTCATTCTTCCTCTGCAAGCACAAGAGCCTTTTGTGGGGCCCCAAGATGTCATTCCAACACAGAGCTTTGTACCAGCAACTGTGGGTTCTCCTTAAGGTAACTGTGGGTGGCCCTCCATTTATTTTCATGCTTCCTTTTTGTTTCTGTGGATTCTGCCCTCCATCTCTCCCTCCCCCCAGCACATGCCGTCCGTGTCATCTGAATGGCCACTTAGAGAAGGATCAGAAGTTTGTTGTTTCATTTCCAGCATAAATCAAAACTTTGTGTCCGTGCTGTGATGCAGAATGAGTCCAGGAATAGCTTTGGGATTGCTAAGTGTCTGGAGAGCACTGACTACAGACATGTTTTGAAGCCGGTCATAATAGTTGCTACAGCTGTTAACAGTTCCTGAAAGAATGGCAGCATTATCCACCAGGCCTTAAAATGTGCCCGACTTGCATTGCACAGAAGTCACCCTGGGATAGATGTGGATTTTTTTTCTCCTTTCTGAAACCCAGCCATAAAAGTCTTCAATAACTAGAGAAATTCCTTTCACTGCTGAATCCAACATGAAGGACATTGTGTTGTGACAATTCCGTATCACAGCCCATGAACGTTGTCTTTGTGTGAGTGGATGTACGGGCTGTACTGTTTTGTTTTTATTTATTCTGCATTCTTTATTCTAATGTCCTTTCCTTTTTCCTGACCAGAAAGATTGTTATTGAGCCCTTCACAAAGCTCAAATCCTGCAGTGTGTTAAAAAATGTTAACAATTCAAAGAAGTTATAAAAATTTATAAGTTGGCTGAATGCTTGGGAAATATCTGCATATTTTAATATAAATAGATAATGCAAATATTTGTTCACTGCATTGAGAGATGAGTCTCTGTTTTCCAAAAGGCCCTGCTATTTAAATTTGATTTATTTGATTACATTGAAATAAAGGGTGCCCGTAGTGAATGAGGCCAAAGATGAAATGCCACCATTGTGAGCAAATGAGAGAAAATAAGTTAGCTACGTTGTTGCGTTGTGGGGGCTAAACAATACCTTCCCGGCAGTGGGGTTGCTTTGTGATTAGAATTCTCATGAAGGTGACTCGCTCTTAATCATTTTTTTTTTTTTTGAGACTTCCAATTTAAGGTTTGGGGTTTTAGATTAGCTCTCTTCCTCCATCCCTCCCTCCTTCTTTCCTTCCCGTTCTCTTTTACTGTCTCTTCAGAAGACGAACTGACGAGGCTGGAGAGATGAGGTGGCTCAGCAGGAGAGGGTACTTGCCGCCAAATCTGATGACCTGGGTTTGATCCCCGGGACCCACAGGATAGAAGGAGAGAACGGACTCCTGAAAGCTGTCTTCCAACTTCCACACATACTGAGTGGCGTGCACAGTTACATACACCTGCGCGCACACATAAATGTAATTAAAGGTTTTTAAGTGTGTTGACAGACTTAAGCATGGGCTGGCTATTTTGAGGGGATAACCATACAAAGAAAAGTAGCTTGAGTAAACATAATTATCATGTCAGTTTGAGGGGGATGCTCTGCTTGGTTTCCATAATCAAGATACGCATTTAGAATGAGTCTGGGCCAAAGGTCTGTGTAGAAGGATTAGGGTTCAGGGTTCTAGGTCTTTCTGAAGTTCAAGTCAGGGTTGTTAGTGGAAACCTAGAGGATGGGTGGAGCTCCACAGGACAACCTACCAGGTAGGCCTCCCCATCTGCGGGGAGACCCAGAATGCTCTAGGGAGCAGACTGTGGCCGGGATAGCTGACATTGCAGAGGCATCTGTAGGAAGCAGCTTTTCCCACGGAGTTAGTGACAAGTCAAGAGGGTGCCCTCAGGGGATGAGTCCAGACAGTGGCTGAAGGGCAACTCTGGAGTTAAGACACAGGAGTTAACAGGGCTCAGCTTTGATGTTCTCAAATGAAAAAGCAAGAAGGTATGGATGTGTGCCTTCAGAGGAAAACCCTGCAAAGTGCTACTGAGTGGTCACACCTCACATTCCCCCGGCACCAGCTTTACCTGCCAAGGTCCTGGGGATAGGAGAGACCAAGGGGATAAGAGAACAGGACAAAGGCTACACCCAGGACTGAGCAAGTCTGCCCATGCAAACATACAAACTGTCTCACAGTGTCATCAGACAGCCATTGGCTGCCATCCCACACTGTGGCAAACTCACTTTCATGCTATCCAGGGTCCAGGTTACATGCTCCTCATGCCCCACAGCTCTCTGAGGCTTGTGGGAGCCCAGGACGCCTGAGGAGTCTGGACTTCCTGGGGAAAGAGGCTTGGGGAGGAATCCGTTGATAATGTCTCCGGGGGAGAGACTTTTGCTGTCCTGAACCAAGAGGCCCCATTTGACTGAGAAATAGTATCAACAGCTGCTATTGTGGAAGGCTGACAGTGTGCCGAGCCTAGAGAGCTTGCTTAAAAGGAAATGGCAGAGCTGAGCCCGTGGTACACGTCTGTCATTGGGAGGCTGAAGCAGGACCATCGAGTACTAATGGTTAACCTAAATTACACAGGGAGCTTGTCTCAAAAAAAAAAAAAAAAACAAAAAACAAAAAACAAAAAACATGGCCCTGGAGAGATGGCTCTGTGGTTGAGAGTATTTATTGCTCTTGCAGAGGACCCAGGTTTGGTTTTTAACACCCACCTGGTGGCTCACAACCATCTGTAACTCCAGACCTCCTTTTTACAGCTCGTGAGAGCACCAGGAATGCACGTAGAGCAGGTAAAACACTCACATATATAAAATAAATAAATTTTTTAAAAGGTGAAATAAAATCAGCTGTAGCATAAACAACAGAGAGAAATTGTCAAAATAGCCCAGGAAACACATGGGGAAACTATTTTAATCCTGTTGTTTTCAGACACTAGTACCCTGGGTGCTTGGTGACATCTTCCTCTGGCCTCTCCTTGTCTCCATAGTCTTTGTGGTCTCCAATGAAAGAATTCCAAAGAGACATACTGAGAAAGGTATAGAACATGCTCTTGGAGAAGGAGGCAAATTGAGAGATTTTCCTTGCGAAAGGGTGTATCTATACAAATATAAACAATTACTTAAGAATATTTAAGAGTACTTAAGAGTATCTGAAATCATGCATCCATTATGGAGTATCATGATGCTATCAAGTGGCTGTGTATGTTTGTGTTTATGTATGTGTGTGTGAGGGGATGCGTGTGTATG
Organism: Peromyscus aztecus; assembly: GCA_902168405.1. Taxonomy (NCBI): domain Eukaryota; kingdom Metazoa; phylum Chordata; class Mammalia; order Rodentia; family Cricetidae; genus Peromyscus; species Peromyscus aztecus. The sequence goes on along the minus strand of CABHPQ010002377.1, from coordinate 54,367 downwards.
TATGTATATGTGTGTATCGGGGCATGTGTGTATGTGTGTGTGTGTGTACAATCATATTGTAAAATATAGGAAAGGAGGTATTGAGGGGCAGATGAGGGAGACCAATTGGCTAGTGGCAGCCACACCTGACTCATCTCCACTTCCCATCAGGACTTGGTTTCTTTACCACCTCTCAACACTCACACTCTCTGCTTGGGCAAGAATCCAGGTACTTCCAGGACTGGGGAAACCCTTTCATCGTGTTTTCTTCTTAGGCAGACCAGGGTGGGGCTTGGGAGAGAGGAAGGAATGAGGCGGAGGAGTGAGGGATTCTCCGACTATGGCAGCATTTGGCAGAGGCGGAGAGTGGTTTCTGTAAAAGAGGGGTACAGATAAAACTCTAGGGATTCTGAAGGAGAGGCGACCTTAAGGACCACCAGGAAAGGTGTTCCAGAGAAGGTGACCTAGAAACTGGGCCTGAAAGAGTATGTAGGATTTCTTTATTTTTACTTTTTGGTAGGCGTGGGTAGAAGAACTTTCCTTCGGAAACAAACAAACAAACAAACAAACAAACAAACAAACAAACCAGCCCAAACAGGCACTGCACCACAAAATGTGTGTCTGAAGACAGGAGCATGCTTTCTCTCATCCAAGGCTCTTCATGAGATCCAGAGGTTAACAGCACCATGAACTCTTGCTATGTTCTGGGTGGTAGCCTGCCCACTGGCCGCTCACCCTCCCTCCCTCCCTCCCTCCCCTTTCTTCCTCCTTTCATTTCCATCATCTCTATGGTTACTTTACCCCCACACTTTCATTACACTGTGTCCTTGATCTTGTTTTATTAAATGCTGAGACCGACATTCTCCTCCTTGGGCTGGCTGCCTTGTGACCAGGATGGATGTTGTGTTGGTGACTTCAAAAGCTAGGTCATGAAACATCAAGAAGCCTCCTCCCAGAACCGTTGAGACCCTCACCTTTGGAGGCTCAGCCACCATGTGGGGATATCGGGCTCCAGGCTGGGGTGAAGGGCAGCAGTACCACCTGGAGATGTGAATGAAAGATGCTCCTGAACTGAGTCTCCCTAGGTTGTCAATCCTTTCTACAGCCACCTTAGGTGTCACTGAGCAGAGCAGGTCAACACCACTGCAACCTTTCCAAAACCTTGGCACAGAACAGTCGAGCATGATGAAATCGTGGTTTAGGCAGCTGAACCCAGACAATTGGGGCATACATCCGCAGCAACCATCACAGCCAACGGTGGGGCTCTCTTCTGGTTCATGGCTTTCTGTTCGGTAGAGCAGGGAGGGTGGGGATTATGGATTCTTGACAAGTCCTGGTTGGCTGATTTACACCTGCTGTCTCATTCCATTTTCCTGGCACCATGAGGTAAATATCATTGGCCTAATTGTACAAGAGAGGTTGAGTGGCTTCCCTGGGGCCATAGACTTAGTTCATAAACACAGTTTCTGCAGGGGTCCCACGCGTCTCTACCATGCAGCAGAACCCTCAGTGTGAATCCCAGAAGGACTGTAAGTAGTCCACTCTGACCACCGCCCAGATCAAGATCTGGGGAGGCAGATGGAGGGAGGGGTACACTTCCTGCCTCCCAGATACTTTAGTCTAATCGGTTTATTCGTTGTGTATCAGTAAAATCATTAATATCTGATACTGGTAATGTCACAAGTGCCCCAATTGGGGACTATAAGTACTATGAAACCCCCCTAACGTATATTTAAAACAGAACTTTTTGAGTAGACCAGGATGAGGTGTTACTGAGTGACTGAATTGTCATGAAGGTCACAACCATTATGCACCACAGTTTAAAAGTTTTAAAGTCTGAATTAACATAACATCATACCTCTACCCCAAATAAAACAGGCCTCAAATGTATTGTCACCTTGTTTGACGAGACTGTGCATGGCCCAAAGAGTCACGGCCGCAGTCCATATCTCTCTTGAGGAAAATGTGAGTGATGGGCCTAGTACACGGGCCAGGCTTCGTTTCTCAAAAGTATGGTCCACCAACTATGAATGGCTGATTGGTGGGGAGACAGGCTAAGATGATCACACTTCACCATGAGCATTTTCACAGGTAGGCCCAGGACTCAACATTTTTAGCAAGCTCCTATCAAATTCTGTTACATCCTGAAGATGGGGAGTTTTGAGGTTATAGGCTTAGGGCCAGGGAACCCTGAGCTACTAGAGAAAGCTAACTGCTTTGAGAATGTTGTTCACTTAGTCTGTTTCATTTAAAATTGTGAATGTATTGAGACTTTGGACCAGGGGAGGGGTTTGCCCTCCTCCCCCCTTCCCCCACCCAAGGCCGTGGTCACCTCATTCAGTGCTGTGGAGAGATGACAGAGATGACATTGATCTTAATCCCACACTGCCTATGCATGAGTCTTAAACCCACCTACCAGGATGAGGAGAGTTTGCTTTATTTTATTGCGGAAAGGGTGGTGGGGTGTGATTGGACATCAGTCTTTTTCTCATTATTGTCTCTGTCATTTAGGTTAATTTCGTAGAAGAGTTGCCACACACTGTCTAATAAGGAGCTGAGGAAACAGAGTGGCTGTGTGGACCAGAGTCTGTCCCGTTATGGCAAGCTGGAGCAGCACTGGACAAAGGGGAGCGCGGGGCCAGAACCCCACAGACTGAAGTGAGTGAAGGCTGGAGACCTCACTTTGCCTCCGAAGTTGTGAATGTTCAAACAGGACCTGGCAACAGGCTGAGGAAGCCCGATAGGAAATCTGGAGTTGAGTTTTGGGATCATCAGGGCCAACTTTCTTATTTGTATGGAGGAGTAAACTGAGGCACAAGGAAAGGGAATTGCCGTGCTAAATCCTGGCTCTTTCACTTCCGGGCTGTGCCATCTAGGAACACTCACTTGTTTGCTCTGAAATGTAGGACGCCAGCAGGTCTAATTGTCTTTGGGCCGGGTGAGTGAGACAGCGGGAACATGGAGAATGGAGCCTGGCTTGGGGACGTAGTTGCTGTTTGCTGCCCAGGTTCTGCTTAGCAGCCTTCACAGAGGTAGCAGCTGACAGAGTCAAGCCCAGACCTGGCTGCATTTTCCAAAGCTTGAGCTGCTGTGGTATCCAGAATCTCAGCAGGCAGGCTCACTGGATACCTGCATTTCCCAGTGTGGTCAAGTGCTATTTTAGGAACTTTCTCTACAGAAAGTGCCTGGGGACAATGGGCTCTGGCTGGCCGCCTCCAGCCTCACAGTCTGTTCTCAGGGGTGGGTGGCCTCTATGTCCTGTCTGTCTGTCTGTGTCCCCAGGTGCCCTGTACAGCTGCCCTCTTCCTGCTTGTCTGCTACATGGGGCACAAATGTGGGGCTGAGGCCTCAGAGGCTATAGCCACTTAGTAGGGATATGTTCCTTCAGCAGCAAGCTCTCCCTGAGGTTTGGGGTGTGGGACAAGAGGCTTCTGCCTGTGAGGTTTGAGTGAGTGTCTAATCCCTAATCTCTGCCTTTCTTTGCTCCTCAGTCAGAGTTTGAGCAGGAATGCTAACCTCAGGTGATGGTTCTGAGACTCTGAGAGGACTAGGCAAAGCACAGGGAGCTGTCTATACCCTGTACACAGGAGTGTGTCTGTGTCAGTAACTTTTAACCTAGCTTCGTGAATTCAGAGGAGACTAGGATATAGAGAGCAAAGAACTACAATTTAAAATGCAATGGTATTTTAAATAATCACAAAGATAAAAGGTCAAAATTGAGAGTTAATTGAAAATATAGTATGGTCCTAGAAAGTCAAAGAAATTGACAATGGTTCTCAGAGAGAGAGAGACAGAGACAGAGAGAGACAGAGAGACAGAGAGAGACAGAGAGACAGAGAGAGACAGAGGAAGCAACTTTAAAGCTGTTTTTTCTAGCTCCGTGAGTTCCTCCCGCCTTTCTGCTTCTGCCTGGGTTTGTCATCGTTGTTTAAGACATTGACTTCAAAATAAACGTGCCAGGAGGGTCTACAAAGCTGATAATCTTATACTACATGACTTTGAGGGGAGTTTTGATTAACAGTAAATCCTATCAATGGAGTTCATTTGCATTTATCCTCTTAAATCAAATAATGGAAGCCTGCTGGTCACAGAATAGTAGGCAAGCAAAATACATTTTACTGGGTTTCAAAATGGAGGAAAAAACCCTCTTTAGAGAAGTTGCTGAATCAATGTGGATGATGACTGACCCGAGACTGGCTTCTTAATCCTCCTCCTTTCCTGCATGGTCGCTACATTATTCAGGATAAGTCACATGATGCTGAGGTAACAAGCACCCCCAAGGCTCCCAGAGACAGAAACGAAATCATTTCTTCTGTAAGTGACATATCCCTTATCAGTTTGTCTGGGCCCCAGGAGGCCAGGCTGAAGCAACTTCTGTGAACCACACTGCCAGTTGTCATGGTCTAGGGACACATTGGTAGACTCTCTGGTGATTCAAAAGCTTCCACCTGGAAGTAGCACACATCGCTTCAGATCAGAGGTCATGGCCAAAGCAAGGACGTATCTAGCTATCACAAAGTGGACAAGCGTTCCTACTTTGGGTCCGGGTGAACAGCTCCACTACATCTACACACACGCCTTTGCGGCCACCAACCCCTGGTAGGTTATTGACCTGCTCTTTGCTGTCTTCACAGCACCAGGCTGCTGTAGAAATGGATCAGTGTTGGGTGCCTGCCTGACCATGGAGCTGAACATGTGACTGGAACAAAATGGGAAATGGTGTCAGAACATTTGATCTTCTGTTTCATTTCCTCCTTTGGCACCCCTCCTTCCTTGACTCTGGGCTCAGTGACTGGCATGATCCTGGGTCACCATTCAGCCTCTCCAAGCATCTGTCTTGCAGCTGGCAGATGGGGACATTCTTAGTCCTCTATGGATCATGATGGACATGCAAAGGATGGTCAATGAGGACCCCCAGTGCCCTCACCTGGGGTTCTTGAGTGCCCATCAAGGCTGAGTTTTCCATTCATCCTGCTATTCAAATTCCTACTAGGCACACAGTCTACTCTGATCTCTCCACTACTACTCCCCTCCTGTTTCCATGGTAAGATTTCCTGTTTATATCTGGCTTTGTCACAATGTTCTTGTCTATGAACTAGGGTAACATAATCCCCATTAACTCGTGGATTGATGTAGGTTAGGAAAGATCCCTTCATATCCCTAGTGACTGGCCAGCCTGAAAGCAACTCACCAAAGCAGGCTCATGGCAGCTATAGATTTATAACACGCTCAAATGAATATTATTTTGAGAAACCATCTCACATGATGGCCTTTCCCCCAACTTTGAAAGATCATCAAGACTGTTGCTTCTGAACGGCTGAGGGGTCTGCTCCGCTTGAGGGCGGATGGGTATGCCTCCCTTTTGGGCTCCTCAAGAGGCCCTGGAACACATGTATAGATTTTAGGCTATCTCTGTTGACTTGAGGCTAAGCCACTGGCCTTACTGAAGAGAGACTGAGGCCGGAGAGAAGAAGGGATGAAGGATTCCAGACAGATTGGCTGAGGTCAGGCGTAGGAGACCAGGTTACCATCACGTTTCTTGCCTGACACACTTGTCTAGAAGAAGACACCAGCGAAGAAAGGGGTCATCTCTGATGATTCACAGATCTTTTCATAAGCAAATTTATTTTTCCTTGTAAGGCTCTGGGTGACTAGACAGAGATAATAAGATTAAAGAAAAAAAAAAAACAACTCTTTTTCTCTAAACGACTGGTTAAAATGTGGTACAGGCTGTGAGTTACTCAAGGTCATTATTGTGCGATGGGCTATCAAAGGCCTATGCGAAATGTGTGGGACTTTTATGAGCTTGTTTTTATTATAGTAGACTGTCTGAGGGCCCCTTTTGTACAAAGTGCTTTGAAAGTTCTAATGGGACCCCATAATCATCTGTGTGATTATGGAGGTCAAATTGTGCCGAACAAACCCCAGAGCTATTTTTGACCAAATTAGTGGATGAACAGAACAGAATATTAAAAAAAAAATAATTTTGTTGTTGTTGCCCTTTGAGCCCTGTGGGCACAATGAAATCTCTCTTGCAGCTGAGAAAGTGGCTGCTGTCACACATTTTCCCACTTCTCTTGTTTTCTGGTGTCACGGCCACCATATCTACCCTGGACAGCAGGGATAGTACCTACCTGGCATAAAACATTTAGGGTCCCCGTGAAAAGGATTCATTTTTTTTTCAATCAAGAAGAAAAAGACGTGAACTTTCAGGTGGAAGAACATGTGATAGATAATAGGACAATTGTTTGTATCCCAGCATAGCCATGAATAGATTATTCATAGAATATTGTGAAGCACGGGGCCATGCAAACAACACCGCTCAGTGCGCCTGAAGGTCTAATGTGCCCCTCACTCCCGTTGACTGCATGAGGTCTGACAGAGAAGGTTTTCTTTCACTGGGTTCAAGGTGAAGGACAGGGCTACACTAGGTTTGGGATGAGAACTGGCTGAGTAGCCATCTCTGTTTGCCGAAGTGTGTCTGCGCCTGTCCCTGTAGCCCAAGTACCCAGATGCTCTTCCACCCCGAGGCCTGTGCTTCCAGTCTCCATTTTCAATGTTCGATCTTACACTAGGAAAGTGAGGTTAGAAAAGCAGTGGACTGTTTCCTTTCTCCTGTGAACCAAGAGGCGGAAAGGACTTTTTTTTTTTTGTTTTGGTTTTTTTTTTGGGTTTTCGAGACAGGGTTTCTCTGTGTAGCTTTGCGCCTTTCCTGGAACTCCCTCTGTAGACCAGGCTGGCCTGGAACTCACAGAGATCCACCTGCCTCTGCCTCCTGAGTGCTGGGATTAAAGGCGTGTGCCACCACTGCCCGGCTCGAAAAGACTTTGTATTCGTTACCCACAGGATGGACTTGGGAGATAAAGGTTATTCAAGTTCAAACAGATCAAAAGCTCAAGTCCCCACTGAGGCCGCTGGGGTCAAAGGGCACCTGCCCTCTGCCTCCAGCTCTCTAGCATTTCATATCGACATTGTGGTTCTGAACTTGCTGAAAAGAGCTGAGATTGTAGACTTGGGGAAGGGAATGGACACAAATCAGGCTCATTTTAGGGGGATGCTTCGCCTGTAGCTTGTCTCCAGGCTACCTAGAGCTGACCTAGAGCTGTCATTGCTCCGTGGGACAGTTATGTTTCCTAGAAACTCAGATTTCAGGTCACTCACTGTTCTGAGGCTAAGACGCAGCTTCTTGCCACTTGGTATCTCCTCTCGGTAATATCCTTTTGCTGAGGGCTGTGTTCTCATGGCTAGATAGTTTGTAGCCAGAAAGCCTTCGTCTGATGAGTGATAGAGATGTTACAGGATGCCCATGTTGCCTCATCACACTGAGACTGAGGAGGAAATGACCTCTCTCACACTGGGGCTCTGTCTGTCTGTCTGTCTGCACTATCTACATGATAAAGCTTTAGTGACCTTCTAGCCAGACCTCCTTGGTGCTCTTGAAACTCACAGGACGCAGCCCTAGGTTGCAAAGCCGAAGCAGTGTGATAGTAGAAACATCACGTGAGCACAGAGAGGGCCTATGAGCCATGCATTGCCAAGAGGGGGGGACAGACACATTAGGACTTTCAGGGGCCCCGGATGGGTTTGCCATGATGGCCCTGTTCCCCATGAAAGTAAATATATTAATATCTGCACCTTCGGGTTATTTAACAAACAAATGGCATCCTTATCTATCACAATTATTTCCTTTCTCATGAAAATTCACTGCTTTTTTCTTATTTGAAAACATTTTCTGTGTACTCTGAAAGTTTTGTGGGATGTTGACCACCTGTTGTACCAGACGGTTAAGCTGTCCATGCTAACAGCAAGCAAATGTCTGTATCCTTGGGATGACCTTGGGAGGCTGAATATTTATGAATAGGAGTTATTTTATTACTCTAAGTGGTAATAATACTTGTTACAAATGGGTGTGGTTCATAAAGTGGGAGAGCTTAATTATATAGACAACCTACATGTCAGTGTCTCAGGATTGGCAATAGACTCATCTATGAAGGCCTTGACATTCCAAAGTCAAACTCAAGACATTGGTTTTAGGGGCAAATACCAGAGGTTTTATAGATATTGAGGTGCTGTGGCCTTTGGTCAGGATCCCGCTTCAGTTAACCACAAACTTGTGCAAAAGTCTTCCTAGGCAAGTTGTTTCATTCTGCGCTGTGACTCCCTTGTCTCTAGATGAAAGGGATTGACCGAAGCCCCATCGAGAGCATGAAATGAAGTGTTTGCAAAGTCCTTCCTACAGTGCCTGGGATGCTGTATGTTTTCGGTGTTAGTTACTGTAATTGCCATTATAATTGCCATAATTACCATTATGAAGTTATCTTATTCGACAGACAGAGAAACTTAGGATTCTCCATCATTTTGCGAGGCAATCATTTTGCTAAGTTCAGACAGGTAGTTAAGAAAAAAGATGTCAGAGGTTAGAATTAAGCAATAATTTGTGAAGAGAAAGAGTGGGAGGTAATAGAGAAGTTTCAAAGGTAGCTCAACTATAGGAGTCCTTTTCATCCTGCTCTATCCAGCACTGGATATGAACTGTGCCCTTTCCAGCATGTCACACTCTACATGCTCTCTTCCCGTAGTGACTTGGCTATCACATCAACGGTCAGGTGTTGCTTGGTTTGAGTTCCAGGAACCCTTTTGTAGCAGCCTAACGTATTATCACAGTACCAGCTTTATCCTCACATCACCTCAGTATGTAAGCGTTGTACCATCTCAGATCATCACAAGAACGGTGATTACAGTATTGAGATAGAGAGAGGACGTTCACATATTTTTTGTCATAGCACACGTAGCAATGACTCCATTTCACTATCACCGCTGACGTCTTACTGTGCTAATCTATAAATTCAGCTTCATCATAGGTACACATACATAAGAACCCACAGTCTATAACGGGTCTGGTACCGGCTGCAGCTTCAGGCACCTGCTGGAGTCAGGGAACATGTGTCGTGGCTAGGATGGCTTATTGTACTGATCCTTACCTAAGACTGCTGGAGACAAGGTACATGGAGAAAAAGGCCAGAGATAGTAACAAGGGCAGCAGGGAACTGAAGGGTGGAGCTTAGCTGCTCAGCAGTGGACTCTCTCTTCTGATGTTTAGAGGAGGAGAAATAGCTAAGTCACACAGCAGCACTGGCCATACCGTATCTAGAATGGCTAAAATCTTCCTCTGGAGACGACCATATGAACAGCATAGTTTGATCTTGTCGCCCTGCCCCAGGTCCCCAACACAAGCAGATGACAGCTGGATGCATCAGACCAGAAATATATAGAGGAAAGTACCACCCAGAACATAAAGGTAATGTGGCCATTTGAATGGCACCAGCAATGATAATGGTATTAATATTACCATATTTGGTGCTTTTAATTAGAAATAGAGTCCTTTTTTTTGTTTCAGTTGTAAGTGTATATTATACCACAGTGCAGCTACTGTCTTAATCAATGGCTGAAGAAACTGAGTCTGGTTGCTTTGCCTAAATCACACAACTAAGTTTGGGGCCTTCAGTAATAGATCTGTGCTATCTGTTGAATTCTTAGAAAATCTTCAGATTGACCATAACAGTAGTAAGTGTGGGCCAGAGAGATGGTTCAGCAGGTTGGGGGGTCAGTGACATCCTGATTTCAATAACTGGAACCCATGTGGTAGAGAGAGAAAGCCAACTCAGTAAGTTGTCCTCTGACCTCCATACGCTCTCCATGGCACACACATGGTCCCCCCCCCCAAACAACAAAACGTAATTAAAACAACAATAATTGTATTTGTTGAGCTACTACTGTTTCTTTGGTCCCGAGGCAATGACTGGTCTCACAGTTTCCCATGTCTCTGTCACAAGGTGTAGGTTCTCAGCCCCTTTGGTAGTTGAAGAAACTCAGACTCACTTAGGGCATATGACTTATTCCTGATTCTAATTTTTGTAAGCCCAGTTCTTACTTAATGTTTGTTTCAGTTCATGGGACAAGATCTTTGTGCTTGGTGCTTGATGACTGTCATTTGAGTGTATATAATTTTAATCTTTAGTCACTATTAGCCTGTGTGGTAAGTAAGTACAGACTGCTGTAAAACAGGACCCAGTCAGACTAGAAAGATAGCATCATTTATACAAATGAGCTGAAACGTAGAATTTTCAGCAATGAGCCTGAGACGTGAGGAGAAACAACGCTTACCCTTCCTTATTGATCACTGTAAGATCTCAGGTGTAGGGCAGTGAGGCCTTGAAGGTCTAGGCTAGACAGCGTCAGTCTTTGCTTTCATCTGAAGATCAGAGGAGCTTGCTGGCTGAGCCCAAGTAAGAATGCCATTATCGCTCTGTCTCAGTAGTTTAGGGGTCTCCACACTGCTCTCTGCTGTCTGTCCTTTTGGGGGGTTAATATACACAGGGTTGGATGTAACACGCTCTGCTTCTCAGAGAAAGATCAGATTGTCAAGACTTAGAGACAAGCTGTGAATTGGTCTTTCATGCAGAGAGCATGGTCACAAGGCCAGACCTCAGCCTTACCCCGTTCCCAAGGACTCATTCATCACAAGGACTTGCCGAGATGTGAAAAACAGCCCTCAGTTCTTTCCCCAGCCATTTTCCACACTGCCTTTTGTGAGCCCGAATATCTTGGAAGATTGTGGGTTTGATAAATAAACAATTAACAGTATTTTTTGAGAAGGGAAAGTTTCTATGAACCTCCCAAGTCAAGTTCAAAGTTTTAAAGGCCCCTGCACTAACTGATTGCAAGCATTTGGGGGTGCTCTGTTCAGAGGGCAGCTGTCCATTCACTACTGTTTTGTGGCAGTTAACTGGAAAACACCTACAATCATCCCTGCAGGGTAGAGTTGATTAAACAACCCATGACACTTGTTTCCCTTATAGACTACCTTAAAAGTACTTATAAGGCCTTGCCCTTCCCACTGAATTAATCACATCCATTTTCTGTAGGGTTCCTCTCTGCCACAGTCCTAAAAATATCCTGGCGTCTTGCACCATTCTCCCCTAGTTTCACAATGGACAGACATAACCAGGGAAGTATAAGCGATTGTTTTTTGGTATGGTTTGGTTCTTTCAAAGGAATAGATAAATCATCATGCTACGTGATGAGAAAGGAAATGACAGTTTTTTATCTTTTATTCAGGTAGCCTAAATTTACATGAGACCACAAAAAGTTCCTGACAGGATGTTATTGATTGCATTCACCCAGCTGGGGCTTGAGATGGGTCTTCCTGCCACGTCACGGGGCACCCTCTTCCTCCCATTCCTGCCCATGAGTCAAGTCTGAGGTCCTCTGCGTCTCCCATGAAAGCGGATGTTTAGGATAGTTATCTTAGGGCCTTGGACAGATTTCCCATCAGTCATTCTCCCTTCTCTCCATGCTTATCAGCAACAATACCCTCTGTTGTTGAATGCGCCAACTGACAAAGGGAAGCTCAGTCACTGGAATAACTCTAGTTATTGAATACCAGTTTTCCTCATGAATGATTTGTTTACATCAACTCACATAATCTTCAAACCTCCTCTCCAAGGGAGGGGCTCCTTTTAATCCTCATTTTAAATGTGAGGAAGTTAAGAGCCTGGCTTGTGGTTTAAGGCAAAGGCAACCCGTTCTCCTCTCCCACTTCCTTCCCTTCCTTCATTCAAGCCCTAAACATTAGCCCTTACCTTGTGCCTAGCGAGCTGTGTGATGGAGCTGGAGCTGGCAGCAGACAAAGCCTCTGTCCTCATTTGAGATTAACCAATCGCATTTCTTCCTCGTGGTCTTTTCCCAGACACTTTGACCCGCTTTCTAGCCTTTCTAAGTGATAGTCTCAGCTGTCTTTCCAGTTCGATACACCTGAGCTGTTTCAAGATTCCAAGTTTCATATGGGACTTAATGTTCCTGTTTGAAGTCTCCCTGTCCTTATTGGACATCTCTTTCCCATGTCCCTCGGGAAAGCTGTTGCAAACTCTTGCCTCCTGAGGACAGTCGCTAAAGTCAAAGTTACTGGTATTTCCTAGACTGTGCTGCACACACACAAACACACAGAGATGGGGGAGGGGAGGGGAGAGAGAGACATATTCAGGAAGAGACGGAAGGATTGATGATGATCGAGATTATTGGACTCAGTTCAAGAAAAAATTTTTTTCTGATAAAATCATCATAAAAGGTGGATTTTTCGACAGAAATGATCACAAAGCCAATTCAGGATTCCCTGATGAGGTTTGCAGTTTGAAAGTGGGGCATCTGACCCTCTCAGCCGTGATCCTGTAGGCTTAAGAGGCCAGGCTAGACTTAATAAAACATTGGCTTAAGGAAAACTTCTAGATGCTTTATTTGGGAGCAGCTAAGTCACAACTTCTTCAGCTTCCCACTGTTACCACTCCTCATTCCGGGTGGTGTGAGAAAGACATGCGCTGACTGGCTTGGTCTGAACCTACCACACTGGAGAGCACCTGGAAATAGATTTAGTATAGAGATGACGGGATGTGAGTTTATGGTTTTGGCCATTTCTGTGTTATCTCCAGTTATGTCCTGGCATATCGTCCAGGGAAATTTCCACTGCCCAGTGTGTTGAGACCTGGAATAGTGACACAGAAATTGGGCACGGAGGGTCTGTCTTCATACTGATGTGTTTGAGGCTCTGAGCACTAGGTGGGAGCCAAGGAGAAGCAAGATTGGAGACAGAGTTGGAAGATGGTGCATGTAGAACTCTCCCAAATCCTCCAGGTCAGTGGCAGGAACTTGACTTCAATTTGTCCCCAAAATATAGACTGTATGCCATTAATAAAGACACAGGTTTCCAGCAACTGTTAGAAGAAAGACATTCTTTTTATTCCAGTTCTCTCCATTAAAATTATAAAATTATAATCATCGAAAGAGCAAAAAGTAGAATAAATATCATCTAGGTATTTCAGGTAGTTAGTAAAGATATATTGGGGCTAGAGAGATAGTGGAGGGGTTAAGAATGCTCACTGATCTTGTAGAGCAATGGTTCTCAACCTTCCTAATGCTGTGACCCTTTAATACAGCTCCTCATGTTGGGGTGACCCCCAACCATACAATTATTTTCATTGCTCCTTCAAACTGTAATGTTGCTACTGTTATGAATCGTCATGTAAATATCTGGTATGTGACCCTCAAAGGGGTTATGACCCACAGGTTGAGAATCACTGTTGTAGAGGATCAGGGTTCTATTCCTAGGCTCACATGGTAGCTTACAACCATCTGTAACTACAGTTCCAAGGGATCCAGTGCTCTCTTCTGGTCTCTGCAAGAACCAGACACAAATGCCCATGTGGTGTATTTACATACATGCAGACAAAACATTTGGACACATAAATTAAAAGCAAATAAATCTTAAAATAGGTTGTTACTTTGGAATTTGTTGTATTGTAGCATTTGTCAGCTTTTATAGTTTGCAGTTTGTTGGAATTTCTTTTTGAATGCTCAATAAATATTTCCTTTTGTGCTTCATTATTTTGTTCTTCAAGGAGAACTCTCAAGCACGTTTCGTCTTTTGGAGGACTGACCCCTACCCTACACAAGCACCACTTCGTGCTAAATGAAGTATGTGGAGGACATGCATCCTTTACTAGCCTGTGATTTTTTTTTCAAGATTTCTTGAATCTGTGGGCCATTAAGAAAGAGTTTTCACTGTCAGATATTTATCACAACTGTCTCCGAGGCACTGGCATGTAGTATTTTCTTTGCCCTTTGAATAGCTAGGAGAAATCACCAATGTGGTTTCAGAGTGCTCCCATGCAAAGTTCATTTTTCATTCATATCACGGGCCCTAGCATGTCTACTTACTTTCTATAGTATGCTCCCCCTGGCTCCTTTGGGTCTGGGGAGTCAGTGAGACCAGAGGAACATCTTGGTAGACTATGACCATAATGCCATCCTATAGATCCGGGTGTACCAGGCATGGATTTGTCCACAATCCCTTGTTCAGAATTAGCCATATTATCTCATGCAAGGAGACCAAGAAGCTGCAAACACACAAGTAGAAGCACTCTTCTCTAGGTTTCACTACACGTGTAAAAAGAAAATGATAATTTTTTTTGGTAGATAAGAATGGTCTCACCAGCCGCCTTGAGCTCATGGGACCAACAACTAGGGAGCCTGCATAGGACCGACCTAGGCCCTCTGCATGTGAGTGACAGTTGTGTAGCTTGGTCTGTTTGTGGGGCTCCTAGCAGTGGGATCAGGACATGTCCTGGCTCTTGAACTGACTTTCGGGAGCTCAATCCCCATACTGGTTTGCCTCACCCAACCTTGATGCAGCGGGGGAGGAGCTTGTCCTGCCTCAACTTGATGTGCCATGCTTTGTTGACACCCATGGGAGGCCTGCTCCTTTCTGAATGGAGATGGAGGAGGGGTGGATGGGGAGGGGGTAGATGGGAGGCTGGGAGAGGGAATGGGAGGAGAAGAAGGAGGGAAAACTGTGGTCAGTGGGTAAAATAAATGAAAAAAAATTAATTTAAAAAAAAGAATGGTCTCACAAGGGGATTGCCATACCTGTCCAATGCATTTTTTTCTTTTTTTGTAATTGGATGTGCTACTGTGCTTTGGTGGAAAGAGAGAAGGATTTGGATTCAGAATAACTGGATCTGTGTCTGTCCCAGAATATTGCTTATTAGCTGTGTGACCTCTCTTGAGACACAATCTTTCTGAACATCAGTTTTATTAACTATACAAGAGGGCTGATAATAACGTCTGCCTCACTTAGTGCAGGGCTTATTTCGTGGTCAAGTGAGATCAAAGACCCAGTTTATTGTACTTAGTCAGATGCTATACAAATATAAGTACCAACCATTTTTTTTTTCCTTTGGTTCAGCCTTGTTGGATGCTCTGGCTGAAAGATTAAGTGAAGATCAGTCAAGGTGACATGCCACATTTGCCTGCCTATAAAACAGATAAAGATGATGATGTCTCTGTTACTAAGAGACCAGACAACCTTTTCAGTCAATCTTTTTCCAGAGACTATTGATTGAAGGTGGAAGGGTATACCCTGATACATGCACGGAGGTAAAAGGACAGCTTGCAGGAGTTGGTTCCTTTTCACAACATAGGTTCTGGGGTTCAAAAACTCAGGTTGTCAGGCTTGGCCACCAGGGCACCTGCCCAACACTTTATTATTGTTTGTCACTTGGCTGCTCTGTTGATGATCACGAACGCACCTGTGCAGAAAAATGCAAAGGCAAATTCATTTTCTGCCCATGTTGAGCTTACTATCAACATATGAACTATGAAATATGAATGTGGAATAATGTATGTTTTCAACCACATCTTCTCTGGGATGCTTTGGGTTATATCACTGCATTCCTAGAGATCTCTTTCAATGTTGACCATAGGAGAGGATCCTCAGAGCCCATCAAGAAGAGTTTTCACATTGCTGTGAAAAGACCAGTCTGGGAAAATGATGAGGGACATGCATTGTAAAGATCCATGGCCATGTGCACGGTGGAGCAAGTCTTCAAGCACCTTAGAGTTGGAGGCCATTCCTGACCACCTAATGTGACAAGGAGCCTGTCATAGGTGGGGATGGGGGAAGAGTGGATCAGATTAATAATAAATTCAGAGCCCTGAAGGACCTTGTGTCAAGTGTGACCGAGTCAAATCAGAATGTCAGCACCACTCTGGAAGCTAACTCTGAGTCCAGTGGGCTGATCTATTCACAGACACATGCTTGCAACAAGTCCTGGCTACAGGCCTAGGCAATCATGGAGGTATGGAGACCAGGCTTCTTTAAGGCATCTGGTCAACCTCACGATGGGATAGATAGTTGGAAAGTGCTCGGAAGAGAATCAGTGGAGGAGGGGAGGGGTAGAGCCTGTACCATTCACAGTATAGGGTCCTAAGATCCAAATGGCATATTGGTACTAGGAGTCCTCAAGCAACTGAGAAAATATACATAAGTCTGTGGGGTGCTGTTTAGAATGTGACAAATGGATTTGGAAGCATTGGAGGTGCTATGTGTGGATTACCAGACCTGACTTGGAGCTGGGGATACTTCAGCCCTTCATTAAGCAACAAGTCTGCCTATATGAGTGGCATAATTTTTCAAATGACACCAGCTACTAGGAAGCCTTGCATGTGTTCATTCCCTTCATTCACCTGTATACACACAGACATTTATATGGAAATGCATATAATTATATATAGTTCATGTAAAATAAGATATAATTCATACCCCATATTTTACAAATGTACATATCAGGATAGGTATTTATACCATTCACACCTGTGTCTCTCCCGTTTTGTCGATGTATGTGGTCTTCTTCATTTGCTTACTTAATTCTTTTTCATTTATGAAACCTATTCTGTAGCAAACAAAGTTTCATGTTTCTTATCTAAATGAGCCACTTTATTTTGAGAAATGACCCTCAGATAACACAAACGTTCATTTCTTCACTTCCCAGGAGAACAGGACAGGTGTGATGCCGAGTACTCGGCTCTCTGTCTAGTCATAGCTTCTTTCCAGTTGATAACTTTTGTGTAATTTGGAAATGATCTTCATTTAACCCTGTTCATCCAGCTTGAACTTTTCTTTCAGTTTACAGGGCTTCTTGCCGCATTTTCATTAGAAAAACTTCATAAAGGAAAAACTTGAGCAAATAAAGGAAATGAAAACCCCAGTGGATGTTGTGTAAGAATAGAATCGTATCATTACTCATGAAATATTCTTTCCTATAAACAGAATGAGGAACCAGACTAAGAAGCATTGAGTACCGTTTAAATATGCTGAAGGGTTGGAAACTTCAGCTGTGAGAGCAACCCATATCACTGCTTATGTTTAGGAGGTATCTCTTTCTCGTTCTTCACATCCACTAGAATTTTGAGAAGTGACACAAGAGTAGGCTTTGAGCTTTGTCGTTCTAAACTCAGTGTCAACAGCAAGAGGTATCTGGAAATATCTCAGATGAGTGGCAGTGGTATCACAGGTTGAACAAGGAAGGGAAGAGGGACGGGGTAGATCACATGGTAAGGCACCGGCAAGGGTAAGCCTTGAGTGCTGAGCCATGAGCAGTGAATCTGGTGGAATGTCTCTACTCTAGCTGACACCTCAGAAGGAGACACACATTCCTTAACCACAAGAGGGTTGGGTGGGTGGATCTCAGCCAAGTCCCTTTCTAGGTATTGTATATAGTCTCTTGGTACAATCTGCAACCACCCTGAATGGGAATGCCAGCGCCAGAACTCCACATTGATCACCTGTGAGTGCTTCAGAGTAAAGCATCTCCTGTTGCTGCATCCATCATAGTTACCTTTCTCCCTGATAGGGGGCTCCTGAGCACACATTCCAATAAACCTCCTGCGCACAGATCTTAACACCTCTGTTTTCAGGATGCCTACCTTACGTAAGCTACCATTCAGCTATACAGACAGAGAGCAATTTTCATAGCTGTCTAGTTAGACTGGAATATTGGATTGAATGCAGGGCAAAATGAGCCGGAGGTGTAGAAAGGACTCACTGTGTTGGGTGAAAGGGCAAATTGGGAGGATCAAAGCGGGCAGGGTGAAGAGAGGAATAATAAGCACCAAGGCAGATGTGGCTCATTTATGTCAAAGTATCACAGTGTCCTTCCTGGTTTCTTGGAGCCACCAGCACAAGTAGCAGAAAGAAGCATGCTTATTGTGAACTCGCTCTTCAGATGCAAACGCTGCCGTCACAGTCTTTAGTTGTTTTACTCAAGAATCAGAAAGTTGAGTGGATTGTCCACCTGAGCAACCTTCATATACGTTTTCGAAAGAGCTGATAAAGGCTGGTGCTACAGGATCATCCTCAAGAGCACTTGCTCCCGTTAGTAGGAAATCCACTGTGCATTAAGAGTAGGTGTGCCATCTCAAACCTCACGACTCAGCCAGATGGGACCAAGAAACCAAGGATTGGATGGGGCAAGGGACTTGCCTAGGGAGGAAAAAGAGGGTGGAGATGCCATTTAATCCCACATTTCTCTAACTTGGAAGCCCCAGCCATGCAGGTCAGATGAGCTGGTCCCACGGAGCCCATGATCTGGGCCTCGTGCTCCAGGGCCCTGACTCACAGGCCTGTGTGGTGACCAAAGCACGTGCTTATTAACCCCCTTAAGTCATCCGTTCAAACCGAAGCAGTCATTCAGCAGCTCAAGAGTTGACCCAGGCCATTTCCTCTTTAATAACAGTGAAAATCACAAACACACTTCTATTTTTAGAGTCCATGGGTCCCTTTCATGTGTCATGTGTGCGGCTCACAAGAGACCGCAATGAGCAGCACAGGGCACTGTCCCCGTTCTAGAGATGCAAAATCGGAGACCCTTGTGTCCATGCCCATTCACCTGAAAGGGTGCAGGGTGCCAACATTCCCCTTTCTGTTGACATTTCTTTCTCTTACGTCACTTGTGTGAGCAACTGAGAGAGACTGAGGATCTGAGGAGATATATAACCCCCTGCCCCGTGTGTGTGTGTGTGTGTGTGTGTGTGTGTGTGTGTGTGTGTGCGCGCGCGCGCGCGCAAGTATATGCCTGGGTATGTGTAGAGTCCAGACATCCTTCCTTGCTCTCATTCCTCAGGAGACATTCACCTTGTTTTCTGTGCATGTAAGGTACTGGTATCATAGTTGTCTTCGTTTACCTGTCCCGTTCCCTTGCACTCTGGATGACCTTCTTTTTTCTTCCCACATCGTTCTCCTCCTCCCTTCCTATCTTTTTGTGTGTGCAAGTCGTGTGCAGGTCAGCCCTGCTGCCGCTATAAATGTAAGTGAAGATTGAGTGCTCCGCCCTCAACAGAACATCTATATCACCCTCTCCAGGGCCCAGAGAACATTGCAGAAAAGGCAACAGAGAGACGAGGGAGCCGGAGGATGGAGAAGAGTGCTGCCACACACTGTCTTCTGGATATGACGTGGCTGTTGCAAACACGATCTTTCATATGGATCCAAGACTCACAGATTAGACTGGGACGGCTGGCCAGCAAGCTCCAGGGCTCCACCCGTCGCACCGTCTCCTGCTCTGGGCTTACAAAGATACCTGATTTTATATTTGGATGCTGGGGATCAAACTCACGTCCCCATTCTTAACTCAGCAAGCACTGTACCATCTGAGTGATTGCCCCAGCCCCTCTTTCTTTGACCTTGGTTGAACTGAAAGGTTCTGGAAATATACCCAGATTTGAAAGACTCATCAGGTGAGAAATGAAAACGGCACACTGAAAGGGATTAAAAACAAGGTCGACCCTGTGTAACTTCCTTGGTAGACACCGGCACTTGGCAGAGTGTAAGTGGCTATAATTATCTCTCATTATCATTCTGCTCTGGTGTTTGCGTCTCCTTATATCAAAGTTTGATCTTTCCCCTTCATGTCGTATAGAGGGTCCTTTCTCTAAGCTCCCCTGGACTGTCGTTTCAAACTGATTATCACGTCCCATCAGCGGAAGAACCCAGGTTCCTAAAGTGAGCGCCGTCCTTTGGTGCTTGGGTTTTCCGTATCTGTGTGCTTGGGACCCTGGTGCTCTTATCAGCGTTTCTTGACATGCCCCATCTTCCTGATGTCATTCGACACAGTCACGAATTTCCAAGCACTGTATATTTTCACTGGTTCCTGATTTTGCAGTATACGCCATGCTTGTGAGTACAGCCATCCTGCTGATCGTGAAGATGGGGACCGCGCTGTCACTGGGACCCTGAGTAGCCAGAGTTGGGATCGGGAGAGGCGGGGCCGGGCACAGGACAGGAGTGGACCCGAGGACATGTTTCTCTTGGGCTTAGTTAGGCAGCACACGTCTCTGTTGAAACTTCCTCTTTTTTTTTTTTTTTCCTCCCTGTAAGTGAACTGTGTGAAGGAAAAATGACCTCACACATTATTCTGCTTTCCACGAAGTAGAAGATCGTGGTGGAAAATTTACAAGGAAATCCATTCGATTTCTCTATTTCTCTCGCCGTATGATTTTTCAGTATGACTCAACCCTAAGACTGTCACTGCTAAGTAGGTCCTTATTTTCCTCATTTGTTTTTCCAGACACTTTATTTAGCAGCTTGCTAAATATAATGCCCCCTCACCATGTGTTTTTTTTTTTTTTTTTTAAAAAAAAAAAACAGATTAAGGAAGATACCGGAAGTAGTGATGAGGTCCCTGAATCCACACAGTAAGCTATCAGCAGAGACACGGGGCAGGATGTGAACAGAGAGCAGATCCTTCATAACCCCGGCCATGGAGAGTAGATCTCACCCGCCTCCAGGGTGAGGAGTTCGTCAGAACTTGGCAACCCTGGCCTTCAGATCAGTGGTCAGGAGACCATAGCCCAAACTAGCCAGATGCTTGCTTTTCAATGGCCCGTGAACTGAAAATGGTTTTGCATTTCTATGGGATTAAGGAAAAAAAAAAGTCAAAAGACACGTACTATTTCCTTCATGCAGAAGTCCAAATGAAGTGCTCATAAATACAACGAGTTGTTCTGGAACGGAGCCACGCCCATTTGTTCCTGTATCATCATTTATGGCTGTGTTCACAGCGCTGTTGTGGAAGAGGCAGGTGGCTGTAGCAGAAACTCACAAAGCCTAAAATAGTTTATGATATAGGAACCACATGACTCACGGAGCCTAGAATATTTGCAGTGTAGCATAAACAGGGAGTTCGCTGACCTTTGAGGCAGAAGATTCGGTGGCGGGGGTGGGGGGTCTGGGTGAATGTGGTGGTGGTGGTGGGGCAGTTAGGTGAGCAATAAACATCAGACGGTTTGAGTCCAGCCGAGAACCCCTGTCAGTGACCCGGGGAGAAAGAAGGTTGGGCGGGGAACAGCGCTACAGGAAGGCTCTACCTCTTCCCGCTGCAGGCCCTCTGTGAGTCCTTAAATACAGAAGATCCTGAAAAGACATGTCCTCAGTGGTGCAGCCGCCGACCCATTACCTCTGCTTCTGTAAGCAACTGTATTTAAACTCACTGGGGCACCAAATAAATCAATACATAAAAGAGACATGGAAATAGAAGGGAAGCTATTTGAGTAGAAAAGAGGAAAAGCGTTAGTGGGGTTGCAAGGGGAGAAAAGAGGAGGAAACAGAGGATGAATGTGATTTTATATATATATATATATACATATACATATACATACACACATACATATACATATACATACACATATACATATACATACACACATACATATACATATACATACACATATACATATACATGTACATATACATACACACATCTCTATATATAGAGAGATAGATATATAGATGATATAGATATAGATATAGATATAGATATGCAAGCCCACCCAGCACCCTGCGGCCTGGGTGGGTGAGCAGATGCCACTAAGATGAGCAGGTATGTGGTGGAGAAATGGGAGAGAAGGAGAAGCAAAATGGTTTGTACACTGTGGAAAGAAAAAGAACTGAAGACAGGACCGTAGTGAGAACAGGCTGATACTGGTGGCCTGTGCTGCCGCCCGGGGTCTGTACTGCCACCGAGGTCCATGTCTAGATCCATAGTCTCACCGCAGTTGGGGGTCTGTGTTGATGTCCATGGTCCTTGTTACTACCGAAGGCCATGTGGATACCCAGGGTCTGGGCCGCCACTTGAGGCCACATTAGTGTCTGGATATACCACAGTTTATCTGTTCCAATTTCCCCATTTACTACAAAGTGGGACCTGAAGGATCTTTAATTACGTGAAAGAATTCCCCTGTCTACATTCTTTTTCTTTCTTTTAAAAACCTCCTTTCTTAGTTTTCAGTTAAAATTTTCACCAACTTTCTCTGATTAGTGTTTTCATAATATTTTACTATGTGTACTTGAAAACATGGTTCTGAGAAGAGGCCCTCGGGTTCACCACACAGCCAGAGGGGGCTCCCCCAAATGGTTATGATTCCTTGAACAGAGAAGCAATTTAGGATGCTGTAAGGGGAATTGTCCTACAAGGTAAATAAAGCATTACCCCATTTCTACAGGACTCATTTCTACAGTGCCAACTTTTATCTAAAATACGATGCTGAGGGGAAATACTTGGGACACAGCACACAAAAGGATGGGTCCTAAGATGTGCAACAGCCACAAGTTTCTCTGTGTACATGGCACCCACAGTATGATCATGAAATAAAAAAAAGAAGAGCCAATCCATAATGCTAACAGGGTGCCTGCTGCTTCCTATACACATTTTATATTAATTTAGTGCTCTGATGATTTCACATGTGTCTATGATGCATTCTTATTACTCCTTCCCCACACCTCTGTTTTCTCCCTCATCCCTATCAACTCCCCTCTTTACTTCCAGGACCTTCCCAACATTCATGACTTCCGGGGTTGGTTTTATGACGCACGTAGTTTAACCAGGGCCATATGTGTGACTGTTGGATTGGTACTATCTGCTGGGGCCTTCTGAATTAAGTTATTTTGTTATATTCTGACATCCATTGTTACAGCAGTATTGAGCTCAAAGATTAAGGAGTACCAAGAAGGTGGTCTCTTTACTCTGTGGCAGAAATTATAAAGGCTTCCAAGGATACGTGATACTTAAGCTGGGTTTGACAGTGAGAGCAGGAATTTCTCAGATCGTGCAAGGAAGGTTAAGTCAGGAAGAGAGAGGAGTCTGTACCAGGTTGTTACTGAAACAACAGAAACACTGAATTTTGGAATGATGAGATGGGCTATGTCCCCGGCACACGGGCGTCTGGGAGATGATAGGCAGTTGATGAAGGCTGAGTCTAAAGTTAGACTTAGAAATCAAGCTCGGTGTTGATGTAGACGTGGCCTTGGAACTAAGGGTGCCGTAACTTCTGTTCTCAAGGCAGAGATGCTGGTGGACAACTCTCGGGTCACCAACCTGGCAGCCTGTGCATGAAAGCTAAAGGATACATTTCTGTTTTGTATCTCTTTGTTTCAGGTCGACCTCATGCTATACCCTTGGCCGTGGTGTGAAAGAAGTCTTATAGTGATCGGTATTCAGTATCCAATTACTTTATTTAACCTGGTGAGGGGAGGAGACCCACAGACAGCACAGACCCGAGGTTGGAAATTCCTTCAGCCTTGAGGCTCTAACTAGCTTTAGGAGACTCTCTGGTCTAGAGAAGTCTAGTACTAGTCAAGCTTATCCCAGACACTTCAACACCATGTATAGATGACACCTTTCATGAGCAATAGCAACAGATAACAGCCATAGCATCTTGTATTTGTCCTCTCAGATCTCTTCTCCACACTTGCCATCTGGCTGGGTGCGTGTCCTAGTTAGCTTTAAAACTCTCACCCTGACACAGTCTAGAGCCACCTGAGAAAGGAGTCTGGTTGGCCGGTGGACATGTCTGCGAGGATCATCTTGATTGTTAATTAATTGATGGAGGGAGGCCCAGCCTACTGTGGGAAGCATCATTCCCTAGGTACAGTGGTCCTGGGCTGTATAAGAAAGTTATCTAAGCGTGAAACTTTGAGTGAGCCAGCAAGCAGCATTCCTACATGGTTTCTGCTTCAAGTTATTGTGCTGACTTCCCTCAAAGATGGACTATAACCTGTAAATCCTTTTCTCCCCTAATTTGCTTTTTTTTTGGGGAGGAAGAGTGTTTTATCACAGCAACAGAAAAAAAAATGAGAGCACTCCTTGAGAAGACATCAGTCTATGGATAATTCCAATGGATAACCTTGGCTTCACCTTGAAGGGTAGAGCAGTTGGATCCCTGTTGAGTCACTGCAAGCTGGCTAGGCTGTGTTCTTCTGCAAAAATTCAGCTCCTGTGGAATCCTTTCTCCAGCATCAGATGTGTTCTCTAGTCCCAAGGCTTTAGACGAATAGACCCCAAGTCTTGCTTGGAGCATGCAGTCTTTGCTAACTTTTATTCACACCTCATAAACAGTTATTTCTTTAAACTCTTTGCAGCTATCCTGTTTGAGTGTATCCTTGTTTCTCCGTGGGGTTCTGAAAGCAAGTGTTACACTAATCATTCATTTGCTTATTAATGCAGACCACAGAACAGGTTAAGGAAAGGATAGCTCATATGTTGCTGTGTTGTGTATCCATCAGATGACTATCTACTATGCAAGGGAATGTACTGGGTTTGGTAATAAACTGTAATTTCAATTTAGTTAGTATCTTTATGGAGTATCATGTGTTCAACTTCTCAGAATTGTTGTTTCTTTTGCTGGTTCAAATATAATGGTCAAGAACACTTTGATAGGGGCTAGAGAGATGGCTCTACTCTTCCAGAGGACCTGGGCTCAATTCCCAACATCCATATGGTAGCTCACAACTGTCCATGACTCCCGTTCCAGGGAATCTGACACCCTCACACAGACGTACATGCAGGCAAAAAACCAAATGTACACAAAGTACAAATAAACAATTAAAAAAACACTTTGATGTTAGAGAGATCTAGTTTGAGTCTGAGTTCTTTTAGCTATTACTTTGTGGTTATGGAATAATGATAATGTTACCTTGCTAGGCCTTACCTCTAATATGAAGGTGATAATTATTTTCTCACAAGATTAAATGAGAGATTACTAAACACTTAAGTTGCTGCCTCATATATAACAGGACTATTGCCTAAATGATGCTTTCCAGGCTGTGTGTCTTAGGGGTCAGCTGCGGAGGCTACAGCAGCACCTTCAGACAAAACAGTCTACAGTGGCAGAACTCCTCTGTGTTTTTGCTGTCCTCTAAGTGGCCATTGAACACTCAAAATGTTTGAAGGTTGTGACTGCGTAGCTGAATTTTTATTTCACACAACTCTTTTGTGTGTGCACGTATGGAGATTCACGTGTATGTGTGGTTGAACGCACACGTGGCGGCTGGAGATCGACTTCAGGTGTCTTCCCCTGTCATTCTCCACCTTATTCTTTAGAGACAAGGTCTCTCCCGGAACCAAGTGCTTGCTGAATTCAGCTAGACTGGCTGGCTGGCAACCCTCCAGAGATCCCCTGTGTCTGCTTCCTAACACGGGGGTTACAGATGTATACCCCATGCCCAGCTTTCATGTGGATGCTGGGGATCCACACCAAGTCCTTCTGTGTGTGCAGCAAGTGCTTTATCCACCAACTCCTGTCCCATTTTATGGAATTCTAATAGACTTGAAATAAGTTACCCACGGCTCATGGCGGTCATGTCTGAGAGTTCGGGATTCAAGAGTAACCATAAAAACCAAGTCATTTTGCAAGGTCGCCAGGACCATTTAGACCTATGAACTAGAAAGTCATCACTGGGATAAAATCAGAGCAGCCTGTCCATCAGTTAGATGCTGGCACAATGCCATAGTGTTTTCAACACTCAGTGAAACAATGGGTATTGCACCTGAGAAATTTGATAGGGGCAGGTTTATATCAATGGCTATACATATTCACACCTAAGGGAAATGTCCTAGAAAAAACTGTTTTTATCTGGAAGCTATAGAGATCATCTTGCATTCCTTTGTGAATCAGATGTTAATGTGAAGACTCTGATGCTCCAGTCTGGAGTCCCTGCCAGACATTTCTGTTCAGCATAGCACTTGTTCCTGCTCGAACCCATGGACTTACTCCGCCCCTAAGTACCACACTGTACTCAGGTATGACCTTGAATTAGAACGAGTGTGCGAGATAAAATGCAGTTACCATGCTAGATTTACACATGGTCTTTTAAGAGAACACTTGGGTAGTCTAGGTGAAAAAAACCAAACCAGCATGTATCATAAAATGGTAGCTATATTTAGAGGGGATTTTCTAGGGAGAGAAAGTTCAGAGAGAGAGAGAGAGATGCTGTTTTCCTTGAATGTGAGTAATTAAAATCTTCACAATATTCTGCTGTGACCCCTCAGAGTACCCCTCCAGATGCCACATCCACATTCTCCAACCTGCTCTCTACCCTGGGAGGCTGCCAACTACCTTCCTGGGCTTCCCCAGCTCTTCATTTCTTCCTGGAAATGGCCCTGTTGGAAGCATCACTAATAGATCTGGAGAGCATCTTAGAGTAAAATTGGGGCCTTCATCCCTCTAACTCCCTTCTTATGGGAGCAATTGGACTGCTCAAGTCTTGGGGATGAGTCGGCTCATGTATTTTCTCGGTTGTCTCTCTCTTTTTGGATGCTGATCCCTCCCCTTGAATCTTTGTCCTACCAAGGGTGAGAGGCATGTGGCTGTTGCTTGCTCCAAATGGTGCATGATTTTTCTTGTGGTTTTTTCCCCACCCTGACCACTTCTCTGAAAAGAGCCCTTTATTATAAACTCCCCTTGAATTTCACAATTTGAGTTTGCCATTGGTTCCTGCTGGTACTCTCTCTCTCTCTGCTATATCTATGAAATAGTATCTGGATGCTTTCTCACCAAGCTTTTTCTTTCTTGAGACAGTTGCTACAGAGATAATTTAGGACAGGGCGTTTTAAAGCAGTTGTTTAATCTAACTGCCTTACCAGACACTAGCTCAGACCCCTCCAGGGTGACTCATTCTGTTTGTGTGGGTGGGGTTAGTAAACTCCCTGAAGTGTAAGAAAGATTGTCTTGATAGTGGTGACAGAGAATTTTCTCAAAAGTCCAACTGAATAGCCCTAAGTAAAATAAACCAAAAACAAAAAAAAAAAGTTCTGTGCATTTGGAAGCCTTTGGCAGTGACCCACAGCTCAGCCCATCCTTTACTGGGCAGGATGTGGTCTAAGTGCTACACATGCGGTTAAGAAATTTCCCTTCTGAGCATCTTCATCCTGCAGCGTGGTGTGGACAAAAGTCTATTCCAAACGGCACTTGAAGTTGAGAGGCCGCACACATAGCAATAGAAGAAAGATTTGAGGAGAGTCAAGATAGCTCCGCAATTTCCTTCTGCCTCAAAAATGGTTAAAAATGGCTCTTGATGGGGCTCACTTCCTTTATTTGGGGGGCACAAACAGAAGAGGCTTGGCTTTCTATGGCATGCTGGGGACAGATGACAGCCTTCCTGGGTGGCTGCCTATCTGGTAGATTGTTTACAAAAGTGCTAAAAGCCCGCCCCACCCCCCTCGGCCTGTGAAATTTCCTTCTTTTCAGAGTCTCTGTCACAATTCCTGAAAGTCCCATGCTTAGCATGGGACCTTCTCGGCATCATGGAAGTCTTTGGCGGGTTAAAATGTTTATGGTTGAAGCTATTGTCTCCTAGTCACTTTGTTTGTTTGTTTGTTTGTTTTCTTTTAAAGATTTATTTATTTATTTGTTTGTTTATGTATTTATTTATTTATTTATTTATTTACGTATACAGTGTTCTATCTGCCTGCATGCCAGAAGAGGGCGCCAGATCTCATTACAAATGGTTGTGAGCCACCATGTGGTTGCTGGGAATTGAACTCAGGACCTCTGGAAGAATAGTCAGTGCTCTTAACTGCTGAGCCATCTCTCTAGCCCCCTCCTAGTTGTTCTTGCCGAGTGGGGAAGTTGGAGTCCTGATTGGGAAGGTTGCATGTGCAAGTGTGAGGCACAGAATCATCCAGGAATAGCAGACCTGTTGGAGACAGCACAGAGGAGTGGACAGGTGTCCATAGAAGACACTGGATCCTCTCCTGTGTTGCTGTGTGGATAACACAGTTGCTGTGGATTACGCTCATTGTTAATAATAAAGCTGATTGGCTGATAGCTGGGCAGAAGGAGATTAAGCATGAGAGCCAGACTAAGAGAATTCTGGGAAGAGGAAGGGCAAAGTAAGAGAGTTGCTGGCAGATGTAGAGAAAGCAAGATGAGAATGCTCTACTGAGAAAATGTACCAAGCCACATGGCTAAACATAGACAAGAATTACGGGTTAATTTAAGTGTAAGAGCTAGTTAGTAATAAGCCTGAGCTACCAGTCAAGCATTTATAATTAATATAAGCCTGTGTGTGGTTATTGGGAAGTGGCTGCCAGGTATTTGGGAGTTGCTGGCAGGACAGAAACTTCAAACACAAATTTCCTGTAGCTTTTGTAAAATACTATATAAATGTTTAATAATATAGCTACATTTCCTTTCCTGGATCATGCATAAAGAAGATGGAGGATGTCTACCATGAGAGATCTACAAAGGCTGTCTAAGGGTGCACTTGATCTGGAAGAACTAAACTATTAGGATAAATCAGAAACCAGAATGCCACGTACCTCTCAGAATTGCTTATCTAGTCTCAATTACATTGCCGAGCAGCAGTGAGCTTGGGACTTGGGTTTGGAAGGAGGGGAAAAGGATGTGAATGGCTCATGTCTGTCAGGTCTTCCAAAGGGCTCTCTCTGGCTTCAGTCCATTATTAAATGTAATGGATATTCAGTGGTTCCAGGTAGACTTCAGGGGTCTAGCCCTACCCACCTTAAAGTTTGCTGCTGTGAGTCAGTTCACAAGGAGTGAATACATGGGCCTGCATTCCTCCCTGTGCTCATGTCTCTCACTTGGGCATGGTATTAGCTGATGGTCTCTGGAGTCTTGCTGAGTTCTAATGGGATGAGAGGCTTATTCTCTGCAGAGCATGTATTTAGACACTGGGTTTCTCATTCCTGTATTCTCTGAAAAAAAAAAAAACCCTGAGGAATCATCCTTGATTCCCCTCTTTCCACCACACCCCTTTCTAATTTAGTAGTGAATTCCTGGAATAATGTGCTCTGAACATCTGAGCAGGATCCCCTCTCACATTGCTCTCCATCTTGCTTCAACCAGGTACCATCGCTCTTCCTGTTTTCACAGACTTCTGTCCTGGGCCTGTTTTCACTCCAGACTCATGCAATCTTTCTTCTACGTAGGTTAAAAACGTCTTAGGTCACACTATCCCTCTACCTGAAGCCCTCCATCAGCCTTCCAACACATTTGGGGTGAAGTCAGAAAGTCTCACTGTGGCCTCAGGTGGTCACATGCTCTGACCCTCTACTCATCACCAGCCACACATACTTCCCTTTATCTCTCTTCCAGGTGCCCCAGCCTATATTGCCTCACTTTCACTCACACATTTCACCACCTCCTTTTTCCAGGATGTTTTCTCCTTAGATCTTCACACAACTTCCCCCCATTGCTCATTAATCCTCCTTCAAGTGTTCCCTGCTTCTTTGATGCCTTTGTGGGAAGTGATGCCCTTTCTTCTCCACGTTACTCCTCAGCTCCGACCTTCCCTTGTCTTGTCTTCATATGGCGGCAGCTCACCATTTCCAGGTGTTATTCTAATAGCTCCTTATCTATGTATGGATTCCCCATTCTCACCTCTAGAATACTGGTCTTTGATAGCAGGGGCTTCACTTACTGGTCATTTTATTCTACTGCCTAAAAGAGGATCTGGAATATAGTCATTGTTAGAAATTGATTGTTGAGTTCATGAACGGACTGTGAAAAGAGGCCATAGGGTTATAGGTCAAGTCATGTGACGACTCAAAAAGATAATGCTTGTGGAGACAATGAGAAAGGCACAGTAAATGAGTGTGGTGAGGGCTGGTGGCAAGAGTTGTCCTGGAAGCCACAGGCACAGGCATGGGACACTACAGAGCTTCTAAGAAATTGTAGCCACGTCAGAATTTGGATAAGTGACCATAATAATGACAATCGCCAAAGCCAAGGTCAAGGCCATGGTAGCCAATGTGAGTTCCCAGCAGAAAGAATGTAAGGCACCTTCAGGTCATTTCTTAGATGAAAACTTTTTACCTCATTGATGGGATAGAGCCACTCTGGGGCCTGAGTAGCTCTGAAGCTGAGCTTGGTTCAGAGATGGTAAACTCTTTAACCCCAGGAGGCTGTAGATTGGGGTCAGCCTGCCATGAAGCCATTGTTCAGTCCATTTAAAACTGTGAAATCAGAGGAGAGACACATGTTTTCCCCAACCATCTTCCAACACACAATAACCTCCCTCTTGCATATCACCCCCACCTACTCCCCCCAAATAGCCCAACAATTCTCCAGGCAAGATGTCACAATGTAGACAGCCCCCCAGAGACCAGTGAGTTCCATGGCCCACTCACTTCTCATGTCGGGGGAACTCCGCTCAGCAGCAAGGGGCTCTGGGCTGTCTGGGAATCCCCATGGCAGCAGCAGCAATCTCTGCGGAGCTGAGCAACAAAACAATCTTCAGATTTAGCACCACAGCCTCACGAGGAGGGAGGGCTGCTGCTGTTGACTCTTCGAAAATGCAAAGCTGGGCTACTGAGATTATCTGGGGTGTGGGAGGTCAGGTCTACAGGCTGGAAGCAAAGATCCCAGCTGGAAGCGCCGCAGAGGTTAAGCCCTGCATGTCCAGCCTCGCCAACCTCAATTCTACCGGCCCACCCTAGGGAGCTGAACAGCAAGAAATCCGTGACTGTGTGTGCATAACCCAGTCCGTCACTCGAGGCTAAGAAGAAAAGGGGCTTAGCGTGGCTTTCAGAGGAAGTGAGGTGAGGAGTCTTCTCCACTACACAGCTAAATAAGCCACTCAGACCTTTCATGACTCACAAACCACAGACCCCACCACAGCTGGCATGCGCCTCTTCATCCTTGTCTACAGATATTGATAGAGAGCCTATTGTGTGACTGACGCTGTGCTGGGTGGGGTTGAGAACGGAGTGGTAAAGCAAGATTCACTCTCTCCATTCAGATGCAGACAGTCCCGTTCCAGTGTGGTCTGTTCTATAGAATGGAAGGTATCGAGTACCAGTTACCAGGAACTAACTTTTGCCAGTTGTTTAACCGTGACCTTGGGCAAATCACTTCCCTTCCCTACCTTCATTTTCCCCCACCTATATTTTAAGGAAATAACATAGGTTATGCGGCCTAATGGGGCACAATTGGTTAGCAACAACTTACCACATATACCAATAAAGGTTAGTTCTGCTTCTGGTTCTGATTTAAGGTAAGGGTTAGTGCAGAATTGCTATGAGGACACATTTTATATTGAAATAGTTGGGTCTTGAAGAAATACACATACTTTTAGAGCCAAGACTAGAAAAAAAGTGAGTAATTGGAAATAACATTTTTGCTTCCTGTTTGAGAGTCTTTCTGTCTATCTCCCTCTCACTTTTCTAGAAGCCCTGTTTTCTGGATCTGCTGATTGATAGACTGGAAGGAGTTCAAGCAATGAAGGTAGACCATATCATCACGGGTTGAGTGTGGGGCCCGCCTTACAGGGCTTCACCTTTACCCAAATGATGATGCCATTCTAGGCATCAAAGGGAACTCTCTTGAGAGTTATTAAAGAGTTAGTTGGTCATTGGTGCTGAGAGAGAGACACACACAGAGATGGAAAAGCCACAGCAATAGACCCATGACTGCACAGGAACTTGGTCCTTGACAGATCTCTGGAGAGAGGAAGAACCATCCAAGCACTGTAATCATAGACTACGGAAGAAAAGAAGTGTGTTTCAAGCACTAGATGGCATTGGGGCCTAAACTGAGAAAGGCAATTTCAAGTCTTGCAAAGCACACATAGAACACCACGCAACACTGAAATAGTGCATTTGTTAATGGCCAAGACTCCACAAACTTAAAGCATAAGCTTCAGGCTAAAGAAAGATATTTCCAATGCCTGTTCCCGGCAAAGAATTCAAAATAATATTTTATTTCCCACACATCCATAGAAAAGAAAATCTAATAAATATAAGCAAATCAAATGGTAGAGTCACAGGAAAGGGAGCACAAATTGCTCTAGATATCAAGAGAAATTTGAATTAAAAATCATATTATGATGTGATTTTGTACTCTTTGGGTTGACAAAATGGTATATCTGATAAAAAACAAGTTTTGGAAAGGAGAAAGGAGAAAAGCATTCCCACATACTGCTGGTGGATGTGTGACTTGGTGAATTACCCTCTCTTCCCAGGCAATAACTGTCAGAATTGGTGTCTGTATCCTAAGATTCAATGACTCACCTCCTTCCTTGGTGTGCAATCCAGACACTCCTTTGCACATGGCTTCTCAGTGTCAGGCAAATAGTGTCTATTGGCCATTGTTTATGAGGGAATCAGTTACATAATGCAGCATGATCCTACAGCTAAAATAAGTGAGATGGAGCTTCATTTACTAATAAGGACCAATCCTGAAAAAATAATATTGGGACAGGAATAGTAAACTATAGAAGCATGCGTATTACATGATTAATTTAGATAAGGATTTTAAAATATACCAATGTTGTACCGGTAACATTATTTTATTATCCATCTATGCATGCATTTTGCTTGTGGTATATGTTATATGCATACATCTGAATAGCATGCACATACGTGTTCACATAAAGTACACGGTGAACATTTTCAAAACCAAGAATGGGACAGACTGCAGTTAGAGGAAAGAGGAGTCATGGCAGAGGTTGGGTCTGAGAGGGTTTCAAATATAATAAAAAATTCGTATTAAATCTAGGAAATTGATGTACGAACACTGTCTTAGTTAGGGTTTGTATTGCAGTGAAGAGATACCGTGATCACCGCAACTCTTATAAAGGAAAACATTTAAGTGGGGCTGGCTTACAATTTCAGAAGTTTAGTTCATGATCATCATGACGGAACATGGCAGCATGCAGGCAGACATGGTGCTGGAGAAGGAGTTGAGAGTTCTACATCTTGATCCACAGACAGCAGAAGGAGACTGTGTGCCACACTGGGTGTAGCTTGAGCATAGGAAACCTCAAAGCCCACTCCCACAGTGGCACACTTCCTCCGACAAGGCCATACCTCCTAAGAGTGCCATTTTCTATGGGTCAAGCATTCAAACACATGAATTTATGGGTCCCAACCTATCCAAACCACAAAACCAATCAAGTTCAAGTGCTCTTCTATATATTTGATTCTGTAAGCATCTAAGAAAATGGAAACTAATTTGTTTCCTTTCCTTTAAAAAATATAGATGGATAGATAATAAAATAATGTTACTGGTATAACATTGGTATATTTCATAAGAAAAAATTTAAATTTTATGTTATTTTTATACTTTTATTACTTCATTAAGAATTTCATACATGCATACAATGTTTTTAATTATATTCACCCCCACTCATTCCTCCTAACTCCTCCCAGATCCCCACCCTTTCCCAATTTCTTATATTCTTCCTTTCTTTCCTTTTTTTTTTTTAAATAACCTATGAAGTCCAATTTGTACTGCCTATGAAGTCACCGGCGGCACAGAGCCATCCATTGGAGGATGGTTGACTATCTCCGGTCACAGGCTTAAGGAAAACTGACTGTTCCTGTCACAGAAGCCATCTGCTGACAGCTCCCCTCCTCTGGGATGGTCCTTGAGCTTCCGTGTGGTATAGATGTTCTATTTGTGCTATTGGTTCACTTTCTAGTTTATGGATTTCAAATTAGATCTTCGGTTGAATGATGGATTCCTGATTGCACCTCCTGGATCCGGAACACACAGTTTGACTCTATGCCGTGTTCTCTTTGCTCATGTAGGGCAAGGAGGCCATGTGTGAGTGTGTGGTCCCTTCCCCTCACAAAGGTGCTGGCTCAGGGGATGCAGACCTGAAACACAGTCCATCCTCTGCTCTCTCAGCGGTCCCTGTGGGCACAGGCTGCCATCTGGCATGCCTGCATCAAGCAGAGTTGGCATCTTTTCCTAGCTCACGCACCTAGAAGGAGCCTCTCCTATGCTGACCTGTGACTAGAACGCCTTTTCTCTTTGTACATAGGCATAGGTTAGAGTGAAAGCAGGGCCAGGAATTGGCCAAGTCATTCCTAATAAGGTTGGACACACACCCCACTGAGGACACAGAGGGAAGATGGATTGGCTCACTTGTCTCTACATCAGCCTTCTCTCTCAACATCCTCCAAGTCTTCAGTGCTTGAAAATAAACAGGGTGCCACATACCTGGCTCCTTTAGCCAAGATACATCCATAGTAAGACTACTGGTGAGCTTTCACCTTTTTTTCTGAGACTGTGGACATTTTCTGATGGGCTTGAAGGGAAATGTACAAAAGTTAGGAATAGTTAGGAAATCAAACTAAGGCAGTTTGAAGTGAAACAATATATTCAAGAGGTATTTGCCTCATTTCTACTTGGGGACATAGCAGGGCTCTGTATTCATTCTAGGCTTAGGAGGATGAGAGTGGTACCTGTACTCTTCTTTAAGAACCCCTGGATCAGCAGGAGATATCAATGAACAATATGTTTAGTGCAAAGTAAACAGCTATTTCTATCTGTGCCTAAAAACCATAACCAATATTTTGAGAGACTTGTGTTGACAGCGATGATGATGATGATGATGATGATGATGATGATGATAATTGGATTGGCACATTATAATGGATTCTTCCTGTTATAAAATATCTTGGTTGTAGGTTAATGTCGATGTAGTTTATATCATGTGAAATACACCCATCCATTTTTTTTCCCCAACCAGTAATCTAAGAAACACCTGGTGAGTGCCTACTATGGGCTGAGGGCCTGGGGTTGAAGATGAGGCCAGAATTCTTTAAGAAAATTC
The DNA here is from genome assembly GCA_902168405.1 of Peromyscus aztecus. Taxonomy (NCBI): domain Eukaryota; kingdom Metazoa; phylum Chordata; class Mammalia; order Rodentia; family Cricetidae; genus Peromyscus; species Peromyscus aztecus. The sequence continues at coordinate 20,142 of CABHPQ010002377.1, read as the reverse complement.
CCAAGCCCTTTAGAACTTCTACTACAAAAGAGGGAAAAGGGCAGGAAGTGGGAGAAGGAGGGACAGAGGGACAGGGAGAGAAAATGAAGGCATGTAGGCAGGAAGGGAAGGGGGGATGGACTGGAAGTCCCTCCTTGGGGATGCCGGTTTGCATGACATCATTTAAGCATCTGCTCCTGCCTGGCCTTTATCTTTCCCTCTGCAGAATGGTTGTTACCCGAAGTGTGAAGGACACAAAAGTATGCAGAACCTCGGGGGCTCTGGCAGAGATCACTCTGCATCTGAGATATAGCTTACCTGGCTGGTCCTTAGGGAACACGTGGATGACCAAGTAAAAATGCGGGCCCAGCTTCTAAGCTTTAACCCACAAGCCTGAGGTCTATTAGCAAAGTGCAGACAATTAAAAGCTCCGGCTTTTTCATTGTTGTAATTACAGCAACAGCTCTGGTACAAATTATGATTCATTTACTCTTCAAGCAATTAACATCTGGGCCGCCACCAAGGAAACCATTTTTTTTTTTTTTTGGTTGCAAGATGGCATCACAGTGCTCACAGAACTGTAGAGATTCAGCTCCAGGAGGAGGAGGAGGCTTTGCTCCAGGCTGCAGCGGCAGCAAGGGTTTCCTTCATCATAGAAGTGGGGCTCTACCACCCCTGGGATGAGCGTGATTCACAAGATCATTGATCATTGTGACCTTTGTTATACGCATACTGTTGTTATGAGAATACACCTGCAAAATGAGCATGGCTGTTTAGCCGGCAAGAAATTTAAATGAGATTATTCCTAAGGCATGATGCCTTATACGTTCAAGTGAAAGCATTTTGATTTCTTTCCAGTTTGTCTCTTGGAGGTGGCCAATGGAATTTCTCTGTAATGGATGATGTTGTTCAAATGTCTGAGTCTCTTAAAATTGTATGTTGAAATTCTACCGTCAAGGTGAAAATTCTATCCACAAGGCGATGGTATTAGGACTATTAGGGAGGTGATTGGGCCATGAAGGGGAACCCTCACACTGGGATCAGTTCCTTTTATTTAAGAGATCCCAGACAATGGGCTCTGTCCGACATCACATGAAGACTCAGGGAGAGGCGTTGCCTACGACACAGACAGCAGGCCCTCACAGGACACTAAATCTGTTGGAACTTTGATACTGTACCCCTCAGTTCCCAGAACTATGAGGAATACAGTTCTGTTGCTAATAAGCCACCGGATTCGTGGTGCTTTGTTAATAGTGTCCAACCTGCACTGAAATAACAGATACATACAATCCAGTGTCCAAAAGAGAGTACATCGTGAGGTCTGCAGTAACTTGGGGACAATCAGGACATGATCTCAAATGTTGGTGTTGGCTTCAGAGCTCTCAAAAGTTGCCTCTGTTACAACTCACGCTACTGAAAATGACAAGAACCCAGACTGAACCAACTCAAACACAGTCGGGAATCTCGTCTCTAGAGGGTCCTTGAAGCTCTTTTGACTTCTTCACTTGGAGTTAAACTTTACCTGCCCAAGATTTTGCTGACTCTTGTGTTGGATTTATTTCTAGGCTCTGGGTAGGATCCCCAGAAGTCCAAGTTGTCCTTTCACAAGCCAGGATCCATCCAAGTTGAGCAAACATTTGACCTAGAACTTCACTCCAAATCCCTCAAATTCATCACAATGGGGCCAATGTAGGTCTGGATGAGCCACTATACCTAAGGAACACTGATGGCTACTGTTGACTTTTGCGCAAGACTAGGAGTAGATTCTTACACTGTGTGGGGCTGAAAGTCAGGGAAGATGGAGCATCACTAAGAAACCAGCAAGCACTAGGACCTGAGAATCAGTGCTGCTGTGAGAAAAAAATGATGGAGTTGCCTTACAGTTCTCAAACTGTGGGTTACAGCCCATAAGGGGAGGTTGAATCCCCTTTCACAGGGGTCACCTAAGACCATTGGCAAACACAAATATTTACGTTATGATTCATAACAGTAGAAAAATTATAGTTTATAGTTATAAAGTAGAAAGGAAAATAATTTTATGGTTGGGGGTCACCACAACATGAGGGACCATATTAAAGGGTCAAGCATTAGGAAGGTTGAGAACAACTGCCTTAGAGGAAATCTCAATTGCCCATTCACCATGCTTTGTAGACCATGGCCCCTCTAGGTATGGTCTGGAGCTGAGAGAATGAACAGCTACCATGAGATGTTGCTTTCATTTCTTCCCATTCGCCTCAAAGACTCCTAAACTTGGCTTCCAAACCCTGGCATCCTTGGAAAGCAGCTGTAGCCATAAACCTGTGGTGAGAACTCAAGGTATAAACTAACATGTAATCAGCAGGGCTGTCTGAAAGAGGTGATCTGACAATTACTCAGATCTCCTCAGAGCACACGAAGCAGAGTTGAAGCAGTTATTTTCTCCATGGGAATTTTGGCAGACAGCTAAATGGTGACTTTGTAAATAGGTCTCTGAAAACAGCTACCAAGAGCTCTTGTTGCCTGGTAGACCTGCTCTATATATGAGGTTGGGGTTGGGTGTTTTGTTAGTGCATTTATTCCTCACTAAGGTCTACTGGAGAAGATAGAGTCATGTGCATCACCCAGGTAAGGAGTCTGCAGGCCAACATAGGCAGAGAAATGTCTGGATTCATAACAAACAAGTGTGCAGGCAGGATTCGAGCCCTGTACTGTCAGCTCCAGAGTGGGGGTTTACCAGCTTCCTTTAATTTCCCTCCCTTCTTCTGAGATTGTACCCAAGCCATAGCATCCATCTTTCCGGCTCACCGGTCAGATTCCAGAGTCTTTTCTATGATGACGGCATGCCCTTTGCAGTAGGAAGTCATTTCCAAGCATTTCTGGGTCACTAGTGGAGTTAGACAACTTAGGGTAGAAGGAAGGACCCATGGTGGTATATTTGAAGATGACTCTTTAGTGGAAGAGAGCGTATTCCTTCGATGTTCTTAGATCCAGTTTTGCACCAATCATAAGTCTGGTGGTTGATTAAGAAGACACCACTCAGTTCTCCACCTGCCTGATAGCAGCTCCCTCACACTAGTGAAATGAATCGCTGAAAAGCTGCCCTGACTCATTCCTGGAGTCTGTCCTTGCCAGCTTCTGCCACCCCCGCTCCACAGAGACCACGCTTATTAAGATCTCTGAAGATCCTCACTCCTAAGCCCACGTGGAAATTCTTCCTCATGCCTCTTTCTGGTCTCCATGGTGCTTGGATCACTCCACGATGCCTAACATTCTCTCTAGTAAGCATTAGCTGGGCTGTCTTCCCTAAGACAATATTCTATGTCATTGCTTGGTGGTCCTGTGTGTCCCGTCTAGGACTGGTAATCACATTAGTGACTGATAAGCACTCCGCACATTCAACCCATCGGTTTGGAATATGGTTTAGAGGTACCTTGTGCCCTAAGAGAACATGTGTAGGATGCTTGGTCCATGCAGGATGGAGGCTGTAGAAACTTCAGAGATGGTGCTTAGCAGAAGGTAACTGCTGCTTCTTGGGATTCTCTTAGGAATGGATCAATATTCTCAGGTAGTTGCAAAAGGACTGACCCTGGCTCCTCCTTGGCATTTTCCTTGCTTGCACACCTTCTTCTTCTGAGGCCAGTTCTCTTTCAGAGGATGCAGCCAGGATGTGATGCCAGGCTGCTTGGATTCTAGTTGGGAGAACTATGAACTGTGTAAATCTCCTTCTATTACCCACATCCAGGTATTTTATGAGAGCAACACAAAAGGCACGTGGACGGAAGGCAGATCTCAGAATTTTTATAAATGACCCGACTCCTGCATAACAATTATGAATCAAGAACATCTGGCATGCAAATTATGCTTCTTACTTGCTCTCATCCCATAGAGACCATGTGTGTTTTGAGCTTGGATGTACAGAGGCTTTGACGTCAATTTAAGTCACAGCTTTTGGGTTGTGGTGGAGGCATCACGTCATAGCTTGGTTGACTCCTTCTCTTCTCTCATCTTCATTTAAATCCTAGCTATGTCTTTATTCATCGCTTTCCTATGTCTCCATTTTCTTTTTAAGTTTTTTCTTTTCTTTTTGTTAGTTTTCTTTCTTTGCTCCCCACTCCCTCTTCGTAAGTTCTCACATACCCCAGGCTAGCCTTGAACTGGTTATGTAGCTGAAGATGACCTTGAATTTCTGATCCACCTGGCTTGATCTCTCCGATGCTGGGGCTACAGACATGAGCCACCATACCTTGTTTATATGGAGCTGGAAATATGGAAATATGGAAATTCTTCCTCATGCCTCTTTCTGGTCTCCATGGTGCTTGGATCACTCCACGATGCCTAACATTCTCTCTAGTAAGCATTAGCTGGGCTGTCTTCCCTAAGACAATATTCTATGTCATTGCTTGGTGGTCAAAGCCAAGACTTCATGCATGCTAGCCAGCCCTCCACCAACTGAGCTACATGTTTGGCTCAGTGATAACAGTCAATGCCCAGACAGAAAAACAGGCTTTGCACCAGAGTTTAGTAGGTAATTAGTTAGGCAGCATTGGAGGGGTGAAACAGGTCAACTGAAATTCGAGGCAGCATGGAAGTCTTGTCTTTAAGAAGCAGCAAGGGGAAGAAAGAGAAGCTCATGGAAGGAGCTATACAGAGAAAAGATGGAGGCAGCTGGCTCAGGAACTTCCAGAGAGTTCTGGGCATTTGGAAGAACTCTGGAAATGAAAACTGACTGCTATCCTGAAGGCCATGAGTAGAATGGACAGAAACAAAGGCTGAAAGAGGAACGATTAAATCCTTTCTCCCTCCACATCTAGTCTCCACATCTAGTATCCCTCTTCTCCCCACCACAGGCAGTTCTGTAAAAGACCCAGCCAGCAAAGGTGAAGTAGGATTTTCTCACCAGTGCCGACATCCCCAAAGCTGAACACAGAAACTGGGTGAATCAGCCGTTTTGTCTTAGTACTCTGACGAAATGCACGGCTGAAGCATCTTAATGAAGGGAGGGTTTCTACATGGCCCACAGTTGGGGGTATATTCACAATGACAGAGGAAGCATTCCATTCGGCAGGAGTACAGGCAGCTGGTCACATTGCCCCCGCGGTCAGGAAGCAAAGAGAAAGGAATGCTGGTGTGCACAGCCCACATTCTCTCTCTCTTCATTCAGTCCAGGATTCTGGCTCATGTCATGCCCTTGTCTTAGTCAGGGTTTCTATTGGTGTGGAGAGACACCATGACCACGGCAACTTTTATAAAGGAAATACTTCATTGGGGTGGCTGGCTTACAATTTCAGAGGTTCTGTCCATTATCATCATGGCGAGATCATGGCGGCGTGCGGGCAGACATGGTGCTGGAGAGGTAGCTGAGAGTCCTACATCTTTCAGGCAACAGGAAGTTGGCTGAGAGACTGGGTGGTATCCTGAGCATAGAAAACCTCAAAGCCTGGCCCCACTGTGACACACTTCCTCTAACAAGGCCATACCCACTCCAACAAAGCCACACCTCCTAATAGTGCCACTCCCTATGAGATTATGGGGGTCAATTACATTCAAACTACCACAGCCCCAAACCCCATTAGAGGGTAGATCTACTCATCCCAATTGACCTAACCTAAAAATTTCCTCACAGGCATGCCCAGAAGTTGTTTCCACGCTGGATGAGTCTGAATCTCATCAAGTTGGCAGTCAAGATTAAACATCCTAATACATCTTATAATTTGGATCAAAAGTGTCCCCCAGAGGTCCATTTAGTAAAGGACAGGTGTAGCTAGAGTTTTCCTGCCTGGCCCACGGTCAGGATAAATCTCTTTCACCTGCCAGTCCCACAGCCGCTCAGACCCAACCAAGTAAGCACAGAGACTTACATTGCTTACAAACTGTATGGCTGTGGCAGGCTTCTTGCTAACTGTTCTTATATCTTATATTAATCCATTTCCATAAATCTATACCTTGCCACATGGCTCGTGGCTTACCGGCATCTTTACATGCTGCTTGTCTTGGCGGTGGCTGGCAGAGACTCCCTCTGCCTTCCTGTTCTTTTAATTCTCTCTGTTAGTCCCGCCTATACTTCCTGCCTAGCCACTGACCAATCAGTGTTTTATTAGCAACACATTTGCCATACAGAACATCCCACAGCAGACAGGCCTCCTACATGATGCTATGGGAGAGAGGTGAAGCCTTAAGAGGTAGACCTAGTGAGCTATTCGGGTCATTGGAGACACACCATTGAAGAAATTAGTGGTACCCAGCACTGTTTCTCTCTCTCTCTCTCTCTCTCTCTCTCTCTCTCTCTCTCTCTCTCTCTCTCTCTCTCATC
>CABHPQ010002376.1:0-37105 GCA_902168405.1 Peromyscus aztecus | reverse complement strand
TCCACATTTAACCCATCTTATCATAGAGACGGTTATGTTCATCCCTGATACACAAATGTAATCCATGTTAAATATCCTATATCTGGAATGCTATTCGGGAACCAAGGGTATTTTGGATTTGGGGGTTTTGTTTTTTGTTTTTTTTCCAAATTCTGAAATATTTGCATATACATGAGTTACATTAGAGATGAGGCCCAGGTCTTAAATAGAAATTTATTTGTGCTTGTCTATATCTTGTAAACACACCCTGAAGATGCTTTTTTTTTTTTTCCTGAAATGAAGTTTCATGTTGTGGTATTTCCCACTGTGATGATGTGTGTGCATGCTGGAAGTTTTCGGATTTTGAGCGTTTCAGATTTAAAGTTTTTGGATTTTGACTGCACAGTTTGTGCGGATAGTGAATAATGGTTGTGAGTTCAGAGGAGGTCTGAGCTTGGACATAATGTCATTTAGGGCTGGCTGCCTTAAAACAATATTAGAAAAAAAAGTGGAATTCTTTGTTTACTAGTGTTTAGTTCTTTAGCTGTTCTTTTTAACTTATAGCATATGTTGCAGGTAGACTTAAAACTAAAATTGAAAATGTTTTTAACATAATTTATTGAAGAAATAATGTGCTGCCAATAAAATGTCCCCATACCCCCAGTACACAGTAAGATTTAGGACAAATGATTATGCTGTGTGCCCACCCATACCATCAGCCTGTGGCACATTTCTACCACTGTTTCCCATGTCTGTGGCATTAATTTCCTGTTCCTTGACAACTAACTTTGGTTTCTGTGACTAGATTCATTTTATTTATTCTTGGATTCCATAGAAATGAAATTTTGACTGTATGGCTTATTTATGTTTAATACACTACCTTCACATCATTTTCTAGGATTTTTATGAATGCTCATGTGTTTAAGTTTGTTCCCCCCCCCCCCACCACACTTTTTGATTGTCTCTTAGTTTTCTATTTAAGGTATACCATAGTTTACCCATTCAGCTTTTGGAGGGCATTTGAGTTCATTTAGGTTTATTTTTTTTATTGGCATATATTAATTATATAAAACAATGGGTTTCATTATGACATTTTTATTGTAGTTTTTGACAGTGTTTCTCCAGGGGAGCATCCACAGGGTACAAGTATGCAAACACTTAGAAAAAACATAGAACACATCTCTGACCTCGCATATAAGAAGCAAATGTGTTTTGTCAGTATCACACAATTTGATTACCCACAAAGGAAATGATTCAAATAAGCCCCAGTAGCTGATTAAACTCAACTGAGCTGTCCTGACTCTAAGTTGATATTTTTTATCCTGCCCTTAAAAACAGCAAGATATATTAAAGACTAATTGAAAAGAACTATATTAAGGAAATGTGTTTATCTAGTTCGTCTACTTAAGTTTTGATTATGGATGATTCAAAGACCTCAGAGACACAGTAGAAGTGGCCAAAATAAGGAATATTCTGTAGATGACATTCTGAAGTTTGGATGTTTTCTAGAAGTGCTTGAGAGCTCTTATAAATGTTGTACCAGGGCATTGGTGTTCTTCAATAGGATTTAAAGGAGCTAGGGAGATGACTCAGCCAGTACAGTGCCTGTTGAGTAAGCATGAAGACCTGAATCTGAATCTTTAGCACCCATATGAGAGCTGAGCAGTGTGACATACACTTGTAACCCTAGCACTGGGGCTGGAGACAGGTAGGTTCCTGGAGCTCACTGGCTATCCAGTTTAGCCAGTAAGTGAGCTCCAGTTTAGGGAGAGACCCTGCCTCAAAGGGGGCGGGGGAGGGGGGGAGGGCGGCAGCGATGATGGAGAGCAGTAGAGGAAGATAACCTGGTATTGAACTTTGGCTTTCCTCACACACGTGCACATGCACAAACACAGTATTTGTACGCATGTGTACAAAACAGAATGGTATCTAAGCCTTATTTCCTGCCTTCAGTTTTGCATTTATATTTAGTAAATATGGTTGCTTACCAGTGGACTAAATTACCCTAAGAAAGAATAATACAAAATTCTCCATGAGCTGATGGCACCCATTTAATATTGCTGACCAAATGACTGTGCTGCTACATGCCCTTTGTGAGAATTGTATCTATCTATGAAATGCTGAGATAAACCCAGGAAACTGTGGCCTGTTAATTGTTCCCTTTGTCCTCTGGTGTTATCTTCTTAAGGGCTCAGGGATTGGGACTGGCTTTCCTACTGTGAGCAAAAAATGGCTTCACATTGATGAGTAGGAAATATTCATTTAATTCATTTAATCAGGTTTGTCCTACAAATTATGTAACTGAATTTCCTCCCCAGAATGTTAGTTATCTGTATGTGTTTTTTCCGTTTGAAACGATAGAGTGAATAATTACTCATACATTAATTTATTTAGAAACTGTATTTATTTAAATTAAGAATTAAAACAGTGACAATAGGGAGACAGTGGAACTTGTTCATAATATAAAGTATATGGACCAGGTCCACAAATACTGCTTGACTCCTGGTACTTAGCACCATTATTAGGGGAATGTTAAACGCAAGAATAAACCCAGTGATTTGTGATCTCATTTGATCAACAGACTTACTATCAGTAAGGAAACAGTTGCCTTTTCTCAGACTCATAATTTGTCAGGTTTGTTCTATTTCAAAGAGGGTTTACTTTATCTGAAAAGCATTTTTCAGGTGTACAAATGTGGCCACCAACTTTAAGCACCAAGGATGTTTAGTTTGAACACAAGTTTATTTTGATAATGTGTAACTATAGACCTGTCCTGTGATTAGGTTAATTCAGTTATATGACTTGGTATTGTTTCCATTATTGAGAATACTTTTAGTGTGCATACAGATGTGCTATCTTTATATATTATATGTGATACTGATGAAGTCCAAGTATATCCTGATAATACATGCTGATGATTCTTACTGCACAGTGATAGAGAAAGAGGTCCATGTACTGGTACGTCATGACTGTCTTCCACCCTTAAGAAGAATTGGCTTCACTGATTTTTATATAAAGGTGCTTTGTATTGCCAAAGGCTGATTTGTCTCAGGCCCGCAGCCTGCTTAGCCCTTCTAGACTACGAGGGCTCAGTGATGATGGAAAATTCACCAGTTTTTGTTCCTGTGAATTCTGAAGTAGGTTAGAAAAGGAAAACATTATTTGTGATACAAGCAGTTTTGAATTTGGTGTTGGCTTCTGTAGAGATTTTCAATTAGTTAAGGAAATAGAAATGAATAGTTAAATGGGGGGAGTGGAGGGGTGATGTCTTGATGTGGTTGGCCCAAATGAGTGGCACAAGTTCTCTTTGAGCCTAAACTAGGTTCCTGGAATAACAAGGCTCATATCAGAGGTAGCAGTGCTTGAACTGGATCTGCATGCGGGCGGATGGGGCACGGAAGGGTCTGCATAGGTGAGAGAGGTAGACACGTCATTCTGTGCACACTGCTTTCACCAAGAACTCGGACCTTCTTTTGTTCCTTCCTTTCACGTGGAGAATGGCTGCATGTCCCCCTCATCCACTGTGCTCTACAAGTTTTGTGTATTCTCCAAGCTTTATAACTTACATGCTTTAAAAGTCACGCAGACCTGTTTTAAGTTTTAGTTTAAGGTAAATGCAGGGGATGGCTTTTGTTTTTATTGATATATAATCGGAATGTATTTTAAAGAGTTCATTAACTTTGGAAAGTAAATTCAAGATAGATACTATTCTTTCATAAGGAGACTGTATATACCTTTTAAAGTTTATATTTTAGACAAAGTGTTGACCAATTTATTATCAGTTTCTTCCTAAGCTCATATCCATTTTCACCTCAAGATAATGATGTTTAATTTGTATTGTAAGAACTATTCAGTTTCTATGTTTATATTCTTCTTTAAATGTATTATTGTATTCAACTATCAAATCGTTGCTGGTTGCATTGTTTTGTCTATCAGTATGACTGGTAAATACAATTAATAGTTTATTTACTTGACCATGATTAGTACGGAATGCTGAGATATTACAAGTAGCCATTACCATTTTGGCTGTAATTACCTGACTTTATTTGTATTTTTGTTTAAATCACTGTCTAATTTTATCACCTTAATGGTAAATAATTAGTATGAGGCAGAATTCATCAAATATGATTGCTACCTGCTTCCCTGGAATATAAGACTCAAATGTAAGTGTGTCTATATAGAACCTTGTGTACACTTGTGAAATTACAACTTTAACAGATTTGGTTAGTTCTTTAAGCCCTTGTGTTCTGCATCTTCCAATTTGACTGTAACAAATATGTACAGCCCCCCCCTCCGTGTGTGTGTGTGTGTGTGTGTGTGTGTGTGTGTGTGTGTGTGTGTGTATGTATGTGTGTGTGTGTGTATCTGTATGTCTGTGTCTTAGGGTTTCAACTGCTGTGAAGAGACACCATGACCATGGCAGTTCTTATAAAGGAAAACATTTCATTGAGGTGGCGACTCACAGTTGAGAGGTTCAGTCCATCATCATCATGGCAGGGAGCATGGCGATGTGCAGGCAGATATGGGGCTGGCTCCATCTTGATTAGAAGGCAGCAGGAAGTGAGCTGACACACTGGATGGCATCTTGAGCATACTTGAGCTCTCAAAGCCCGCCTCCACAGTGACACACTTCCTCCAACAAGACCTACTCTAGCAAGGCCACACCTCCTAATAATGTCACTCCTGATGAGATCATGGGGGCCAGTTATGTTCAAACTACCACATTTGTGTGTGTTTTTATTCACTTAACAATTTACATAGCATTTAAATAGTATTATGTGTTATAATTCATAAGGAGATTATTTAAAGCCCACAAGAAGATGTATACAGGTTTTATGCAAGTATTATATCATTTAATACAGAAGACATTTAAGAGTTAGACATTTGTTAAGTTTGGCATTTAAAGGGGGAAGGGTCCCAGATATGGAGGGAGGACTGCTTGTTAGTCTCAAATCAGTAGGTTCTCCAGGTTCGAGCTGTGTGTATTAATCACTGTTTTCTTATTAGCACCTGAAATGGTATCTGGCCCAGAGTGGATTTCATTAACTCAACCTTGCCCAACCCTGTGTTATCATTTTGAAGCACTTTGATTCTGTATTACTTTAGACTAATAGAACATGAGGCTTGGAGTGATTGTTGAGGATTATCTGACTTCCACTTTAATAGGTGGGAAAGAGTTGAGATCTGAGGGCATGACTTGTCAAAGAACACAAAGCTGGCAGCTGGCAGGGCTAGACACCTTGTTCCCACAGCATGCTAGTCTAACAGTTCATGTGTTATATGGTTGGTCATGCTACTTTTAACATGTGTAGCTTTGGCTCCTTGGTAGTTAGAACGTCTCACTGGGTGGTTCTGGAACGAGAAGGCTGACATCTAATGTGGCTAGGAAGTTCTTGAAGTTTCACACTGCAGGTCATATGATGCAAACCTTTCTAAGTTCAATAATGTTACAAAAACATGTACGTGAGGATGAGAGAAAGTCTTTTATCTCATGATGTCATGGATTATGTACAGCTTCTTGTGAGGCCATTTTGAGAAGTTATGTACTGAGTATTGTTATTTGAACTGGCATACCGACCCGGCTGTATAAGGTCCTCTCATAGTCTCTGTTCTGACTCTTGATTAGCGGCCCAGTGACCTTTGAGGTAGGCAAAGGAGTTAAAAGAAGTGCGTTACCAGGTTGCTGACAAATGTGAAGATGTTTGCATAAATTAGCTGCATTTTGCAGTTTTGAGTAAAAAGGAGTTTTCTCTTACTAGGAAAAAAAAAAACTGAGTAATAAGGGTTGGGAGTGTGTGTGTGATTCTTAATTCCAGCTAGTGTACTCCACACTCAAAATGCCTCCCAGTAATAGTGTTTATTTACACTACTATTGGCCCCAGGACTCAGTAAGATGATTTGGCCAGATGGTAGCAACAAGTTCTGTTGTCTCCCTTCTCCTGCAAGGGGACCAGGCAGAGCTGGAAAAGAGTGCAGTCGTTTTCACTGCTACAAACAGAGCAACCACAAACCCGCGGGGTTAAAGCTGCACAGGACCTTTGGTAGTCACAAGTCTGATCTGGGTCAGACTGGCCAGCCTACAGTGTCAATAGGGCTGCATTCCTCTGCAGGCAGTGCAGGAAAGTCAGGTTTATACCCTGACTTGTGATCCTTTCCTTGGTGTTCACAGGTGGTAATAGGGGTCAAGGGTCAGGTTTTCACATTGTGTCACTCCAGTCTCTTCTGCCTCTCTTCAACTCTAAGAACCTTGGTGGTTACATTAGGGCCACCCAGTTGATCCAGGATCATTTCCAGTTTTAAAACCAGTTTTCCTTTGCTATGTAAAGTAAGTTTCACAGATTCTGTGAGCTTGGATATCTTTGTGGGGCCATTGCTTTGCCAACCACAGTAAGAAATGGATATTCTGTTGCCTAAAGCAGAGCTGTAGTTAGGAACATTTCATATCAACCTGTGGTGAGCTTGTATGGAAGGAGCTAGAGAAATAGAGTCATCTTTACGTGTTCAAAGGAGGTATATTCTAAGAATTCTATTGGCTACCAGAAACAAGGGTACTATTGTACCCTGAGTAGACTGTTCTTTCCTGTGTGCCTGGTGAACGTAGTACCAGAGTTAATGTGAGTGGGTAGCATATACAGCATGGAACACATAAGACGAAGTGATAGTGTTCATTCCAGGTGGGATGGAGCTGTAGTTTATGGTGATGCTTAGAACAATGTGCAGTTAAAACTTGTGAATTGGCCAGGCAATGGTGGTGCATGTCTTTAATCCCAGCACTCAGGAGGCAGGCAGGTGGATCTCTGTGAGTTCGAGGCCAGAGTGAGTTCTATGACAGCCAGGTCTACAAAGAGAAAAACCCTGTCTCAAACAACAGCAACAACTCCAGCCACAAAACCAGTGAATTATTTCAGAACAATGTGCAGTTAAAACTTGTGAATTGTTTATTTCTGATGTTGGACTATGGTTAATAACTGTAACTGAAACCACAGAAAGTGAACCTGCATGAAAGGGGCACTGGGCCAAATGTCTGTGACTGTCTCCTGGCCAAACAGATGAGGAGGCAGAACATAGCTGGACACTGTTGATGCTTCTTCCATACAGGATACGAGTGGGTCGAGGGAGGAGAAGGACCATCAGGAGCATGCTGCATTGTCATGTGGGAGGAGACTGTTGCCAGTCTGTGTTGTCTGGAAAAGGGATCCTCTGTCCTTAGTCTTCAGAGTGCTGGATTATAGATGCACACCACCACACCTACCTCTGTTCTCAATCTTGACTCTCTGAAAACCATGGAACTCAATAGTTGAGTGTCAGTGTGGGTGGGGTGTTCATAACTGAGTCCAAAGGTGGTGCAGGAGAAGCCATATTCTTATTTTACATTTCAACCTGCATCATTCCCCTTTTGTATTTAGTAAAGTGTTTCTTAAATGATTCTACCTTTGTTAGCTACACGCTGCTTGTTAGGAAAAGGTTTGTGTTTGTTCAGGTAGACACCAGTGTTTCCTGAAGTTTGCCCACTGCCTCCATGTCTCTCTTCCCAGCCTACTTGATGGCATTGTTTATGAGGCCACCAAAGGTTTCTTCAGGCAGCGTTGTCTCTTTTGTTGACTTACATCCAAAAACATCACAGCACAGGTTCTTTGGTGGGGATCTTAGTGGAGTTGCCTTAGCTTCTTGCCTACCACTTACCCTGGCTATATAACCCAACCCACGTGGTCTGCAGACGGCCCTGGATTACGCTACTGTGAAATACTGGTTCTGTCCTAGGGGAGCCTTGATCGAAAGTCTTGGTTTTCTGTTGATTGGGCAAGACTAGAAAGTACACTTCCTTTGAAAAATTGTGTATAACTTACTATTCTGTAATTCCTGATATGTAAGTTATAGATGTTTTTACATTTACTTAGTTTTTCTTTGCTTAGGGAGTTAATGTTTCTAATAATATGTTTCTTTACTAAATCTAGAACAGACTATTATAATTTTGCTTGCTCACAGATGATGTGCTGAGGCCAGTGCAAGCTTTCTTCTTTTAAGGCCTCTATAGCTGCAAAGCACGTTCCTAGGATTATTCATCCCACTTAGACTTCACTGCATTTTCAATGACTGGTGCTCCCTGAAAGGTACATTTAAAACTTGCGCTTCTATTGAATAGGTATGATGCACAGATGACCCACATACAAATGGACACTGAATGGAGCTAACTTTTATGGAGCTGTGGGTCTTCTATATTTGTGTCTGTGCTTAGCAGGTCTAAGAGTTTGCATCCTTGTGTTTAAAGGTCACCATTGTTTCTTTACTTCAAAGCAAAGATTCAAATTACGTAAGCGGGGGTGAATTTTTTAAATCATGTTTTCAGGTTTCGTGCTAATTGATTACTAAGCTTGATGGGCACCTGTTGTGGCCACACATATAAATAAGTCAAAGTATGGTGCTGACTTAATGAAGTTAATCAATATATCATGATATCATTGTCCCTTCTGTGAGGAAGTCAGAATGAAGACACATTATGGGGCTAAGTGGAGAAGTAATTTTAAACATGCTGTAGGCATGCATATTCATTAGCTTTAACGTGCAGTTCTTATTCTGTTATTGATCATGCTGTAAGGGCAAGAAAGGGGCGCTTGTGTCCCATGGGGACTGTTAGAGCTTTCAGGCAGGTACTGGTGACAGTAGGGGGCACCACTTTTTAGCAGCGTTCAGAGACCAGTAGGACTTTGCTACTGTGGTGCTGAATAGGACAAATGAAAAACAAAACAAGTCTCAAAAGTGGATTATAGTTGGACCAAATTACAGAGAGACAGTAGCAGAAATGGAGAAAGCAGCTGCCTTGAGTTGCCTACAGGGTCATACAGAACAGAGTGAGAAGCTCTGAGAGGGGAGTGGGCTAGAGGACCAGGAGACTTGGGTGTTACCTGCTAGCTGCAGCTGAGAGAAAGGCCAGGGGGTGAAAGAAGAGCTACACAGTTCGGGGGCATGACTGCCAGTAGGGTTCACAAAAGGAGAGAAAGCAGCCACAGAGAAGGGGGAGGCACAGCTGGAGTGGCTGGGGGAGAACAAGGCAGCATTCCTAGAAGAAGGAAGTGACTCATGTGTCAGGTATGACAGAGGTGAAGACTCAGGAAAGGTGCCCCCAGGGCCCGGGCCACCCAAGAGCAGTGTCAGCAGTGTGCTAAGAAAAGGTTGGTGGAGAAAGCATGATGAAGATGCCAGCCCCGCATCTGCTAGAGAAACGGGGAGGTGACAGTCACCCAGTGGCTGAGGGAACCTTCATTAGCTCTCTCTCTACTCTGGACATAGAGCAGTGTTGGCAGCAGGGTCATGCTGTTTCTCATCCATAGCATGTATCTCTGAGTTACATGGTTCTAAGTTCTGTTTCTGGGTCAAGAATCCCAGTGTTGAAAGGAAAACAACCCACATCTCTGCTCAGTCCCATGCTTGGGTCAAAACTGAAAACCATCCTCCCTGCTGTCCACTCCAGTCCCCATAGCTCCCAGCCCCTGCCTGCCAGGGTTGATGTGAGCACCAAGCGACCTCAGAGTGCCTGAAGGGTGAACTGAAAGCAGGTTTGTAATGAAAATGCAGTGACTTTCCTACTCCCTACTTTCTCCCATTCATGGGCTCTTTGTAAATCAGGGCCTGGGACAAACAGAGCTGACAGCTCTGTTTAAAAAAGCTTTGGGGGAATTTGTAAAGAAATAAAAAGAAACCTAATGCTATGTGAAACATGTAACCTCATTCATTTCAAAACTTGGGTACAAAAACTTTCATTGCTATCTCAGCCTGCTCTACCTGTAAATTGTTTTTTCTTTAAGCTAAACAGAAGAAAAGAAAGTGGCTTTTTAAGAGTATAAAGGACTTTCTTTTCGTTATTAACATTCAGGGCAGGGATTTAAGTGGCAGCCTGTGCACTTGCTCTCTCTCCATCTTCTCCCATCCGTCTCCCTCCCTGTCCTTTTAGACTGGACTACGGTCTGGCTAACATGCATGACCTGGATCTATGCAGGTTACAGAGATCTAGATGAGAATTATAATATTTTAGGTTTTAACTGAATACCACCAACCTCACTGCAGACAGCCATTGAAAGTGACTGAATTTCTCAACAGAACTTTCCATGTTTGGTAAAGAAGAAGGCCTGAGGTAGCAGGATGCTGATGCAGTGTCATGAAAACTGTCCAGTGAATTCTCTGTTTGGGTTTTTTGATGACTTTAGCTGTAACAAGCCTGAATAGCCTCCCTGTCTTTCCAGCATGTGTTAGACCTAACAGCTTTCCTGCAGTGTTAGAGGTGGTGGTGGGCATAACTAGAAAGGGCCGCTCTGGCTTTCCATAAGGAGTAGGCAAGGGCATAACCATGGGGATTTGGAGGAGATGAGGGTTAAGTCAGTACTAACGCCAACAATTCTGCAGACTGTTTCCACTCCTCACAAAGCTGCCTTTGAACTACTTAGAAATATTTAAAAGAATTGCTGAAATGAGGCCATGTTTAAATAGTTGTGTGTTTCATGTTATTGTTCTTGCAAGGTTAAACAATGAAGAGGTAACCAAGCAAGGCTTCATGGATATACAGTTTGACTAGTATATCCTAAAGTAATTTTTAACTGCCTGCTGAGCAAACTCATTTAGAGGAAGGTCTCAAGTTATATACCATAAAGATAACTTTAAAGTAATTACATTAAAATGTATCTTTAAATTTGGCAGCTAATCATTTCCCATTGTTCTTTTGTCATGTCCAAAGAGGTTAGTTTGTGTTTCTGAAGCCTACATAAAAATAAAATGAAATTTATAATGAGGTCTAACATCTTTAAGTGGTTATTAGAAAATAATCTTAGTTGTTACATGCTGCCAGATGTAAATTATTATTTATAAAATACTGGTATTATTCACACATCCCAGGAAACAAATCCAAGTTTTCCCAGCTTGTTAAGAGGTTAAGCTAATAATATATTAGTAATATATATAGTATATGTACTATATATACCACTGTGTATATTGTATAATATTATATATAATAAATATAATAATATAATATATTATATAGTAGTATATGTATATAGTAGTATAGTTTCTATGTAACTTGTGTCTTCCTGTATATGCATATGCCTACAGGTGTATATAGGAAACACATTTTTAAGTTCCATAATTCTTGTATAGATAATACACCAAGCATGTACATATAAGATACCTATCTCTCTTGCTCTGGGGACTATGTTTGGCTTTCACAGGGACAAGTTGGGTCTGAAGTTACAGACTGAGAAACTAGGCGCTTCTTTGAGTGCCTAGTGCTGGAGGATCGCTGTGAGACAGAGTAAACTCTTAGCTATGGACCATAGCCTCACCCATACAAGCAGAATGAAAGTGCTAGTGCGGACCCAGAATGCTAAAATAAAAATAATACTTGGATTATTTTTTTTATTCAGCAAATATTTGGTAAATGAAGTCTATAACCGAATCATGTGCCAGGAACTTGGCTATAGGGTGTGCTACTTTTCCCATTTTTTCATTGTATGTGTTGACCAAAGTGAGCATAAACTATTAAGAACTGAGTTAAAATGTTTCACCATACTACATGTAAATATAAAGTACCCATAAATGCTTCTGATTAATTCACTTGTATTTTGGTTCTCATGTGATGCCGGTCATGACAATTATAGCGAACAGCAGAGGGTTTCTCTTCAGTTCCCTTTACTGCATTTCTGTGGAAAACTATGGAACTGAATTTCATTAAGAAATTAAAACTTAGAATCTCTGCCCTCATTTTGAGACAGTATAACACTGAAGTTCGTGCTGGTTTGGAATCCAAGGCCCTCTCAAGCCTCCCTCTTGCTGGGCCTCTGCTGTTTAATGGCTTAGCATTACCAGTGATGGCACTTAACTTTCTTCATGTGACTAATCATGTTCATGTCCACCCATGATAGACATGCTTTGTCTTTTCCTGAAAAGAGCATCTCTCAGAGAGCTCAAAGAGAGCAAAAAAGATGAGATAATAATCTAATTGAATAGGTTTACTCATAGGGTAAGCCTGGAACATTATTCTTTGAAGTGGTTGTGTTGTAAAAATACATCTTGTGTGTCTACTGGAAAGCCATGGATGCTTCTGTTCATTCTTATTGATGGTTGTTTGTTCATTATAAAACAGTTTTCAAATTAAAAATCATTCTTTGGTCTTTAGGGTTTATTTCTTTTGATTGATTTGTCTTCTGTACTTGCTTTCACTTTATGTGGTTCTAGCTTTTCTCCAGTTTTCCTCTTTTGGTTCTTTTTATTCTTTCTAACATTCCAATGTGTTTTTAGGTAGACTTCCTATTGGAATGCCACCTGACCATTCTTGTGATAGCAAACTGTGCTTCCTTTATGGTGAAACAGGGCACTGACATTTTCATGTATCACTGAAGTTATTTCTGAGACAAGGAAAATAGCTCCTAAGCAAAAAACCCTATACAGAGGAGCACTACCAAACATTCTCTTCCTATTTTTTTTTTTAAGTGCTCATTTACCAGAAAGACTGGGAGGATAAATGTTCCATGAAATTGTGGGGATTTTCTATTAAACTAGACATTTCTGTGTGGCACAAATCGAATTCTAGATGTGTGATTATATTCTCTTGGTAGCGAAGCATTGTCTCCTGCACCACACTACTCTGTGACTTACACTGTCTGCACTAGTCCGTGTACATGGTACTGGGCATACTGCTCCAGCAGAGTTTCAATAGTGTGACTGCTTGTACTGGTTGTAGTGTCTCTAGAGAAAATATACTTGCCTTAGCTTCATCTCTTGAGTGAGCAGGGCATTCTAGTGCTGAGAAAGTGGACATTTTCAGAGCCTGTTGGTTTGTTTTGACCAGGGACCATTTAAAAGGAAAGAGGAAGCATGGGCAAACAGAACCTGGAGTACTTGAATAGCAGAGAATTGTACGAACAGGCACAGCACTGCTTCTTCACCTGTGTTTAGTTTAGTGTGGCCCACGATGAATTGTCTTGCATTCATTTCATTTCTTTTTAACATTATATAGAGATAGAGTTTTTTGAGACAGGGTCTCTCTGTGTAGCCCTGGCTGTCCTAGAACTCACTCTATAGACTAGGCTGGCCTCATCCGCCTGCCTCTGCCTCATGAATGCTGGGATTAAAGGCATGTCACACCAATACTTGGCTTATTTCTGAAAATTTTATCAGTATGTGTTTCAAAAAAGGATGTGGTTGACCTTTAGTTTTTAAGAAGTAGGTGAGAGCTTTGGAGATAATTCAGTTAGTAAATCGCTGGCCACTTTTTATCCCCAATGCTCACATAAAAGCTGGTTGTTGTGGAATGCATATGTAACCCCAGGGCTGGAGGTGTAGAGGCAGGCGGTCCCCTGGGTTTGCTGCCATAAATCATTTTCTCTTATAATAATAGCTGTAGGAAGCGGTACTCACCTTCTTGTATATCAATGGTTTCTTATTATCATGCCAACAGGTGTAGCACACACTGTCCTCTTGCCTGCAGGCATTCCAAAGTTCATTTATGTAGTTTATGTAATAATGGAAAGATTCTTAGAAATAGGACAGAGTGGATATAAGGTAATTGCTTTTTCCTTTTCTTTTGGAGTAATTTTGAAAAGTCCTAAATTAAAATTTAATGAACTAATGAACACATAGGACTCACCATTGTTCCGTATTATGTCCAGCACGTCTGCGGCTCTGACTAAGAGTTGTGTATATCATAGTTTATTTTTCCATCTTCCTGTTGATGAAAAGATTACCCAGGGCTTGCACAGCATCAAGAATTAACTATGATGCTGTTGAGCTGTTGGGCTGTTGGTATTCTCAGGAAAACTGTGTGTTCTTGATGAATAGAATGGCTTCCTTCGTTTCCTCTCATGGTAAATGGTTTTGGAAATAAAATTATACAGACATCAAAGTCAGAATCTGAACATTTACTGAGACGTGTGGTCATAAGCAGTGCCACATATCATTAGGCATGGTAGCCAGTGACAGCATGTCATCAAGTATGGTAGCCATTTGCCTTTTGCTAGGTAGGTCCTGTCAGTACTAACTAAAGTTCCTTGAGATAACACCTTAATAGGAGAGTTAATATCCCCATTTTCAGATAAGGAATTAAAATCTGATAATATACCAGAGCAACATAGTGTGTAAGACTGTAGTTAGGCGGTGTGATCTGGAAAAGAGGGTGGTAGGAATCACCTTTTAACTCGAGTTATAGCCAGTGTTAGTCCTTCAGGCTGTGAATGGGAGGCACCCTGTGCTGCAGATCTGGTGCTCTGGAGTTTGGGCAGGCGAAACAAATGGTGTGTGCATCCTGGTTGCTCTCCCACGCCAGCTGTGCTGTCCCCTTTCTCTTGCTTTGCCGAAGCACTTGGACCTGACAGCTCTTGAGTTCAGGAAAAGAAGGAACTGTGGGAGCACTGGTCAGGAGCAGAGTAGACCTGTGGCAGCTGTCACAGCATGGCTGTCCATGTCACCTCACTGCTTGGATACAGGCAGGCCAGCCCTGTTCCCAGGTTTGGGCAGTCTGACACTTTCTTTCATATTCTCTTTCAAAATGTGAACTCCTGGTTCTATGTCAGTAATCAATCTTCATTTCAAATATCTACAACAAAATCTTGCTTTCTGTATTCCATTTACTTTGGCGCTTGCTCTATTTCCTTGAGTACTCAGTTGATAAGAACAGGAATCTACTACCCCACCGCCTTGGTGTTGGAGCACACATTACACAGGGCTGCACAGTGGGGGAGCTGGGAGAAAGGTACGCTTTAGAGAAAGAAGAAAGCACACTTCCCCACTATGCAACTGTCAGCCTTTGTCATCACTGCCAGGGTGGGACAGGTGGGACCCCGCAGAGCACAAATACACGGTAAAGTAGAACAAGAGAAAGGTGGTGCTGAGATGCTTTTGATAGCATTCACCTGGAACACCAAATTTGACTCCAGCTCCCGCCTCCTCCCTTTTCTCTTCCCTTCCTGCTTTCTTGAGTAGTCCAGACTGGCCTTGAGTTATCTTCCTGTCCTTTTGCCTTAGCTTTTCAGTGCTGAGATAATAAAACATGTGTCACCCCACCTGCTTCCACCTGTTTTCTAGAGACCTACAGACTGTGGCTTCCTTGACATTCTTAACCAGAATACTGAGAAATGACACACATCACACTTAAGCTCTAAAATTTTTAATTTCATGGTAGGGGAAGGAGGCATGTCCTACATGATAAGCATCTTGAAAACCCGGCACTCGCAATTTTCTCTTATGATTTTAGGCCAAGTTGTATACATTAACTGATTCTCCTTCCATTTTGTAGAAATGTTTGATAAAATAGATATATAAGTATAAACAAACAAAGATGTTTGGGGAGAGAATATGAAGTTACATGCACCAGTGAAGGTCTAGGCCAGGATGCCACCTTCCATTTCTCTCCTGTTTAAACATTTGTTGTTTATGAGGTGCTGAGCACTTGAGTAGACTGGGGAAGGGAGAATGGGAAGTAGTGGTCCCTGTTCCCAATGAAGTTGTGAACACTCTATGAGGTGGATGTGGCACTTGAAATGCCCAGGGTGCTGGGGAGGGGGGAGAAATGAATAGCTGTGCGTGGGAAGGGGTTGGGGTGACTTGATACTTCAGAGGAAAGGAAGCCATTGAGTTGGGTCTTAAAGAACATGTGGTATTTTCAAGGGCTGCAAGATGAAGAGAACCTTAGAGAGAAAGCATGGTTTGGGTCGTCTTGTCCAGTTTGGAGAACTGAAAGGAAGATTAAACCCAGAAAAGTGAGGAGTGAGTTGTGAGCAGGCCAAGAAGTTCCCGTCAGAGATTATATCATGTAGATTGGGGAGCTATGGGAGGGCTTTCATAGACAGTGATTGGATTTATGTTTAGTGGAAATCATCCTGTGGTGGTATAGAGAATGGATTTGAAAGATTTTCTTACTGCAAGATGATGATTATAGGTTCTGTTGCTGCCATCCTCATAGAAAGAGGTCTGGGTCAAAAGCAGTGTTTGAGAAGGTAGGAGGGAAACAGTGAAGCTAAAGCGAGAAGGTAATGGGAGAATGGTTCCTAGTTAAGGTACAGAGAGGAACTAAGACTGGCTAGCTGGCAGAGAGGACGACGCCATGAGTGAGACTCTGTAGTGATGCCACAGTAGACTCTGACATGTGAAATAAGACAACATTGGGACATGGGGAGTCATGCATGAAACCAGTCGGGACTGTTGAGACAGAAGGTGTCCATGTTGATCAGAAAGTATGACAGACTTGGGAGTACCAGCTGGAGCTCATATGGAAAGCCCCTAGGAAGGTCAGTACTTAAGTATTTGAGAACAAGGAGAAAGGAGTATCAGAAACCACAGAAGAGCAGTTTAGATAGAGTCAATACCAAGTGCTCTAAAGAAGGCAGTAAGAATAGCTAAGCTAGCCTGTTGATTGGGTCACCTCTGCCAGCCCTTGTCTTGTGGAGTTGTGGTAGAGATAGAGGGCAAATTCAAACAGGCTAGCAGCTAAGGGACCAGATGTAGGTTGACAAGACAGTACATGTGACAGTTGGTTGGGAAAGAATCCAGGCAGCTATTAGGTGAGGGGTTCTTATACTAAGGTTTTACTGTAGACTCCAGTCCCACCACAATATTAAGGCTGTATTTGTAGCTTGAGAGAAATGCTATACTGCAGAGTACATGTAGTCTTCTGTAGACATATTCTTAAAGCAGTTTTAGAAAGTTTGTTTTGAGCATCATATTTTAATTCACCATTCCTGCAGTGAGATACTGTTTTCCTCTCTGGAAAAGCCTTGGGAGCCATCAGTCATCCCCTCCTGCAGTTAAGTGGTGTCCTTTGCTGTCAGCTAGAGTGAGGGAGGTGCTGTCCTGTGACTCATACGTTCTCATTCACATTGTGTTGAGCAGTGCGCTTGGTACTTGTGCCTAATAAAGCACACTGGAGATGTCACTGAGCTTGAATTTTCATCAATGGGGCTGGATTCCTGTCACCACACATTTCTCTTCATGCCACACTTGGAGACACTTCTCAATGAAACATTTGTGCTTTCTTCTTTTATTATGTGCAGAACGATCTCGTCTCCATCATCAGTGTGTTTAATGTTGATCATCTCATTTCATGCTGGCTCATTAATGTTGCTGAATTCTTTTTCCCCATTAAAGATCTTGGAAGGTCTTCCCACTCAGACTCTGTCCAGACTGTGTTAAGGGAGGCCCGAAGGCATTTTCAGCGCAGTCTGCAGTCACTGGCCCTGCTGAGAGGCTGGGGCCACAGCCTCAGAAGGGCAAAGGATCAGCGCACTCCATAGACTGCTCCTGTCCCCCCACTAATTAATTGTCACTCTAGAAGGCAATGAGACCAGCTATTCTGGTACTGCCCTGGCCACTGATTTTGGAAGAGGTAAAGAGCTGTCAGCTTTTCTGCAATTGGCTAGGAATCTGTATCCCAACAGTCTGTTAGGGTAACAAGCCAATTTGGGGTTTGAAATGCTGCCTCAGAGATGCCAGCACTCAGGTGCTTGTTCAGCTAGTTGCACTGTAAGCCTGGAGTCACATGGTTCAGTGATCCATGAGAGTGGTTTAGATTCAGACACATGAAAGTGTGTACAACTTGCTTGGGAAGTGCTTGACCTCTTCGCTTGTTCTTAACATTCATAATCTGTGCCCTTCATCTTCAGCTTACACAAACAAGAAGACTGTGTTGTTAATATCTGTGAAGGCATTGCAGAAAACACTGAGACCACGTCAGAGAAGGAGTTGTGATCGGGCCTTTAGGCAGTGACATTATAATGGCTGTAAGGAGACAGGCAGGCAGATGGGCTGTTCTCATCGTTAAAGACCGAGAGTGAACTAGAAAGTTCATTGATTTGTCTGGGTCCTAATGGCTGGTTCTCAAATCCTGGTCATCAAACACAGCTGCATCTTTGCACCCATACATGATATGGCTTGAGGGAATAGACACCACAAACCTCTTAGTTCAAGACTACTATTAGTAGCATGGGGGTACATCTATGTAGGTGAAGAGGCATCTCAAGCTCCTGGGCAGGCAAATTACACAAAGATGCCTCTTCCCTGCCTGAGCATGTTACAGAACTTGGAGGGCAGAATGCTGACACTATCCAGGTCCCAGGGCAAGCTCCAGTATATATGTACCTTTTGTACAGGCACAAAATACGCCACGCACACTTTGGTCTCAAGAGTGAACTGGTTAGTTTACATGTACTTAACAACTAGTTGAATGACACCCCCTCACCACCCCCACCCCCCCACCACCATGTAAAAATCTTGGCATTTCCCAAGATTTTTTTAAGTTGATGATTAAAGAACTAATTGTAAGTGCCCTGCCTTAACAGTGTTCTTAAGGAACTCCATTTTTCCCCTAATCATTTGTTTCTGCCTGCAAATTTCATTGCCCACCCTTCCTTTTAGATATCTGTTGTAGCAGATCCTAAGGCCACACTCTGCCCACAGGACGCGGTCTGTAAAGGAGTCATTTCCTCCTGTCTCCTCCAGGCCATTCCCATCTTGTTTTTCATGGCACTGGCAACAGGAAAGCACATTGAATAGCTGCCTGAAAAGGTACTTTGTTGTTTATTTTATTACTGTGGGTTTGTCTCTGCCTAATAATTAGTGTTTCCGGCTTTCTGCATTTATTTGCCAAAATATTTGCAGGGCTTTCATGAACAAATAAGGGAGTTTCTAGACAAAACTGACCACTGCCTTGCAGGCTGAGCAAGTGCCTGGCCGCCTGAGGCTGTTAGGATAGATTTGCTCAGAGAAATACTATCCTAGTAAGGCAAAAAAAAAAAAAAAAAGCTTGTAAATCACTAGCCTGGTTCTGTTGGTATCAGGAAGGTTGAAGCAGTGCAACATGATTTCAAGGCAGGCTAGGTCATTGGTGAGGGGTGGAGAGGCCACATATTACACCGGCAAGTGTCAAGTCCAGTCCTGCCTGAATTCCATCCCTGCAATGTTCCTTGGCCTCAGCTTCCTAACTTACAAGAAGATGGAGTTGTATGCCTACCCTCCTTAGAACTGTGGTTGAGGGTTAGATGAAAGAACATCCGTGTAAGTCTAAAACATGAAAATGTTATTTATATTAATTAGGTGATAATTAATGTGAGGTTTAACCAAGGAAAAAAATCTTGTTCATTTAGATTAAAAGGCACATGTACTTTATTTTTTTGCTCCAGCCTTACTTCGTAAAAGGTGAAAACAAGGTGATGATAAGCACTTTAACTCTCTTCCTGCCCTCTACTTGACCTACATTGCTCTGCTAGCCCCTCACTGCTTGGTACTTTCAGAGGTCTTCTCTGTCCAACCCTCTTTGGACCCTTTGCACACCCACAGATTCTCACCCCTTCAGTGTGCAGATTTGTTCCTGCACATGCACACTCACCAGCCTGTCATAGAAAGTTTGTTCTTCTGCCTGGGCAAAACCAGTCCAAATCAGGCATGAAGGAGTGATGTATTTGCAGTGGACGAGAGGCTGTGCGTCCCTGGGCAGATGGCAGCTGTCACTGGCCCTGTCAGCTTTTTACCGTGTGAGTGCTGATTTGCCTACTGTCTCCTGATTTTTTTTTTTTTTTTCAGGAGAAACCACAAGATAGAAATTTAAATAGGAAATATTCCTCATTCAGTGTTGGAAGCTATTTCATTATTTTTGAAATAATATTCAGGGAGTAAAGTATTGCCAAAAGGCATTTGGTGGCAAGTAGCTGGTTTGTGTCCTTCTCCAGGTGGTGGTTCAGTTCTGATGTGTGGTCATTTCCTGAAGGAGGGCACACATGCATGCAGTGCATGAGTAGTGCTCATACACTGAGTGGTGCTCCACGGATCTAGGAGTGCTCCTGTGTTCTATTCTGCTTCACTCTGTAGTGTCACTAAACTATGGCTCCCTTTATCTGTCCTAACAGATCTTCCTCCAAGAATACAGCACACTTTTTAGCTAACATTGACATTTTAGGACCCTCTTATCTAAACTAGTCTAGAACTTTCTGCCCTTCAGGATCCTTGTGCCAGGCTCTGCATGTTGCTATTCACTTACCTTCATTCCAAGTCACTTATACCTTGTAAAATCATAAAGTAGTGTCTTGGTTTCTTCTACTGTTTCTGGTCCTTCTGATCCTTAATAGATGACCGTGAAGCTATGTCAGAGGGATAGATATAAGCCATACAATTATACAGTAGAAAATTTGAATTTGAGGGTTCATATGAGGACATAACCCAATGCAGAGGAAAGTAACTTTTAAAGATACAGAGGAACTCATGGGCTTTTAAACATCTTCTGTGTGTTTACCACCTTAACTTGCATTTCTTCTTGATGTCAGATGGATGTGAGGGGCTGTCATTCCTCTATCTCAAGTTTATAATGAAACAGTACACTGGAGGAACTCACCTGAGAGTTTGGTTTAAAACAGGAAATCCTAGCATCAACTTCTGTTCAGCACTGACTTCTGACACATGCCACTGACTGTTTACAGAACAGTCAGACATTTCCAGTGGAAGGGGGAAGGCAATGCTGTTTCAGACCTTTTGACAAGTAATGGAACCAAGAACTCTTGCAAAAAAAAAAAAAAAAAAAAAAAAAGAAAGAAAAAATAATAATTGTCTGAAAATCTATCGTTCTTTGAGACATATTTTCAACCAGTCTCAGTCTTGAAACACTGAAAATAATTTTATGTTAGAAAAGCACTTTACAGTTCAGAAATATTCTTATGTAAGTAATTTGTTTAATAATTATGGTTTTTATTAGTAATATTAAAAAATAAATTAAAAATTTAATTTTATTCCTGAAAATATTCAGCAGTATTAAATAGCATGTTCAATGTCACATAAATAATATGGTATATTGATATTCTAATTCACATCTTCCATTTCTGATTTCTTCCCACAGTTTGTGGTTTTTCTAAATACTAGAAATCTGTCTTTCACATAGTATCTGTAATCTGCTTTTTTTAATGTTAACACATATACTAGAAAGAATAATAGTAAGAAAATCCATCGTTTTTATCCCTACTTTAGGTTTTAATGCTCCAGTGTGGGTGGGGTGGTTTAGGACAGGAAGTCCCTTCATTGTGTCTTTCAGTTTGCCTCAGCCTTGTCTTCTTGCTCAGCTATGAGACCACCGGTTTGCTACTTTGCATTATTCTTTGTCAGGTATAGGCCTAAGGGATCCATCAGTGTTCATTCTTAGGGACAGGCCACTACAGTAACCTGCAGTCGGTGTACCAGTTGTATTTGGCAGAATGGTAAGACATGGTTGGTGCATGAATTTTTTTAAGTTACGGGGTGGTCCTGGTGTGATAATGTTCAATCCTATTACTTAAGATCAATATAACCTTATCCTTAAACATCAGTGTGGCACCGAAACAAGGCATGAAATCAGCTTCCCTCTGGGAAGGACGGAGGGAGTGAGAGTTGCAGTTGTCCGGGGGAATGGTATTCTAAGGAAGACAGAACATTAGATGGGAGGGTGGCTGAGCTGTTCCTGGACAGAGAGGAAGCTATGGGCCTAGTATGATAAAGAAACCACACCCCAGGATCCCATTACCACAGAATCATCTAGTCTCCCAAGTGTCAGGTCTGAGGTGAAGCTGTGAATGAAAAACTCTGGGTGTTAGATGGGTTAAGTCTGGTGACTAAGTCATTGCACAACACTATTCATAAAGCATGTCCATAAATGGCTATTCAGTTTGTGCAGAAAAGAGTTCATCTGTACAGTGTGTGTTCATCGTATACCCAGTGAGGACTAGGAGGTCCTCATAGGCTGCCTTCAACTTCGACTTGGAAAACCAACGTCAAGGTAAATGGCTTTGACATCACAGAGCAGATGCTCCAGGTGGCTACAGGCCAAAGGTCCATCTCCGTCCCACTCTGCTCAGCTCAACGACCCTCTGCTGAATCTTCTGTAGCAGGATTTAGAGCTGCTATTTTCCATTAAAAGCTGAATCACCACTCTTTCTTGGGAATCACTTGGGTAGACCTTTATGTTGGGAATAACTATCATTTAAATGGCCTTGAAATCACAGTGAAACTAAGCTGGCTGTGTTAGGGCCTGCAGCTCTCAACTTAACACTTCAGTGATTTGGCCTGAGGCTCCAAAGCTTCCTCTCCATCCCTGGAACAGTATAGCTGCCTTCCCACCTGGTGCTCCATCTATCTTCCTTGGAACACCATTCCCCCAGTACCTGCAACTCTCACTCCCTCTCCTGACTCAAGAGGGAAAAGGATCTCATGTCTTGTTTAAGGATATGATTATATTGATCTTGGGTAACTGAACATTAGTAAAACCCAGGTTTTAACTCTTTCTATTATTAAAGTTCCAATAATATATACAAGAAAAGTATAATTGTACCACACACAGTTTAAGTGTGTTTTTTATTTGCGCATTTCTTTCTTCAGATATCTCTAGTAAAAGCTTTGTAGTCAGACATTTCAGAGTCTGTTAGTTGACCCCATTCAGTGGGAGTGGAAGGCTAGGATTGGAAAGAGTGAGGACAAAGGTCTGTATGAAGCCACTGGTAAGGAATTTTACTTCCACGTGGAGTTCTGAGAACCTATGGGAGGTGCAGATACTCATGATAGAATCGCAGAGATGCATGTATTCCTCAGAGCATCCTAGGATTTCAAAAGCTAACTGACCTTGGGGCCCTCTGTCCAGAGGTCTCTAGGGCTGGAGAAGGGCCATCCTGCCAAAATTGGGGAAATTCTAGAGCCTCAGAAAGCAACTGTTACATGTAATGACTTCTGTTTCTTAAATCTTTGGTTTTTCCAGAAAGTCCTCATCAAAGCATCCCCCAAATACAGCCATTAGGAATCAAAATCAGCATATCTTTTTTCTTTTTTTATTTTGTTTTATTACACTTTAATCTCTTTTCGATGAAAGAAGGTTGGTTTCTATGCTCAAATATTAGTTGGGGTTCCTTTGCACTCCACTTGGAAGCACACCTAAACTGATTTCAAGAAAACTGGATTCATTTCCTTAGCCCAGGGATGTCATTTTTTGATTCTCTTCACTTGTGCTTATACCAGACTGTGGAGATTGGTTCAGTTATGGAAAAGGAGCTCACTCATGGGTCCAGTCCAGCTTCCCTCCCTGTTAGAGCCTCAAGCTGCAAGTCCTGCCCCTCACTAAGGATGGTAGAAGATGTATGCTATCTCCCTAAAAACAGCTGTGGTTAGAACTGAGAACTGGAGTGCAGGAGTGTTAAACCTCTCCATGAGGAGTTCAGCTCATTATAATGCCGAGAGTACTTCTTAGGGGAGTGTGATTAATAAATCCTCCAGGCCACAAATGATTGCTGCACTGTATACTTGCAGATAGCAGGGAAGGACATTCTCTTGTTAATAACTTGGCATTTTAGCAGAGTTTTCTGATAACTAGACAAGCCATGGTTTTGGCAATAGAGGGCACTACCAACTTGAAAACAGATTGAGTAGCTTTGCCTTACTAGGAGTACACTGAGCATTCCTGCCCAGAAATTTACTAATGACCCAGATTCCCCTTGTGTGTTAAAGATAGTGCAGGTTAGAGTACTTAATATAATAATAGTTGTGACATATGTCAGAAAACACGCCAAACTTTTTTTAAAGGTAGCACAATTTACATATTATTTACTTCACTTATTTTCTTTGTTTAATTTCTTAAAATACTAACTTCTCAATGGAACAACCTTTGTAACTCTACAGCAAAGAAGTATAATGATTATTGTAAAATCCAGAGTCTAGGATGCAACTAAGTTGGAGGCAAAGAGGGAAAAAAGAACATTGGAATAAAACATAATGCCTTCTCCAAGAAATATACCTGAAAGGAACATTTATACCAAATTGCAGTTATTTTGCCACATTTTGTGTATGAAAATTGCAGAATGATGATTGCTCTGTTGCCAATCACTTTTGTGTGACCATGCTGTTTTAAATATATACTGAGAGCTTTGGGTTTTCTTCCATTTCCCCCAGCAGGGAATGCTAGTGCAGAATCTCCACTGTAAGATGCTGGGTATTTTTTATTTGAAGGCTTCCAGCGTCTATTTTCAATGTCAGCCTCTTATCACAGAGCAGTGAAGGTTCTCTAAGATATGTTCTATGTGTAGAGTTGTGGTTCACCCCCTCCTCCAATTTATTTATCTTTTATAAGCTAGCATATCAGCTCCCACAGGGCAAGAAATATCACTGAGTGTGTGTGTGTGTGTGTGTGTGTACGTACACCTGAGTGTGCATGTTTTATAGCATGAATGCAGGAGGCGTGTTGCCTGAACCTGTGTGCAGGGGTGTGGGCCTAGCCACTGGCTGAAGGAAACCCATTCTCCCTCCCCAGAGCAGTTCATGCTCCTGTGCTCAGTGTCCAGTCTGCTCTTTACCCCGCTTTCCTTGTGTTCTTTCTGGTGCTCTCCATAAAGGGAAAAGAAGACTATGAGTTATGACCTAGAGCTGAAAGACAAAGAAGGTGCCTCTGCCAACTCTAAGGTTTGCCCTAAAGCCTAGCATTTCCTGACCTAGGCTGTCAAGTCCCTATGGGAAGCTGTTAATTCACCTTTCAGTCTTGTTATTCAGTAGATGAATATTGCAACAGCACCTCACGTTATAGTTCATCAAGTAGCCTGGAATGCACTAGCCCAGACTGCCTCATGACTGGTTCCCTAACAATCTTCCATGTGCAGTGAGCTAACGCCCCAGCTTCAGGTTTTTGTTTTGCAATATGTATTCATACACAAAACCATATTAATATAAATACATTATCTGCACCAAGCATACACCCAAGAACGAAAACATAGTCAAAAGCTTGCACCTGCCTACCTACTTACATGCTGACTTTTTTTTTTAAAGAAAATAATTCTGTATCTAGAAGTACTGTTCTTTCATATCACTACAGTGTGTCTTTTAAATTCATTTTTGAGCCAACCAATTTCTGAGTGCATTATACATCCAGAATGGCTCAGGGATAAATGTAGCATATTTAAAAAAAAAAATGCAACGTAGATCATTTGAGCATTTGCAGAGAAAAATGTCCACATCCCAGACAGGAAAAATGAATTAAAGATGAGTTGCTGCGTCATTTTGAAAGGTTATACTCTCCAGTTGCTGGAGAAGAAAATAAAAGGCGAAATTGAACTTGGTTTTCTCAGAGATCTGCAGTGTTGAAACTCAGGACGCCACTGCAGCCTGACACAGTCGTACACACTGTGGGCTTTGGGAGGCCCTGGGGTTAGGTGCTGATAGAGCACGTGGCTTTTTCAGCTGTCTTTCCAGAAAGTTAGTAAAACAGTTACGTTTTTAACCATTCTAGAGCAAGGAAGGTTTTGGTTGTTTTTTTGTTTTGAGTTAGAGCATAACTAGATAGTCTAGGCTGGCCCACATCTTATTCTATAGCTAAGGTTGGCCCCAAACTACAATGTTGCTGCATCTGTCTCCCAAGTATTGGGATTACAGTCATTCACTGCTGTAACCAGCAATAGTTACTTTTAAATAGTGCTACACCTAATGAAACAGATCTTTCCTGCAAGTAAGTAGTGCAGCCTAGCCACCGGCACTGTGTCACTGGGGGGTGGGGTGGGTGGGTGGAGGGGTGTTTCTCCAGTGCCAGCCTAGCCACCAGCACTGTCTCACTGCCCCGGGTCTCTCCAGTTCACGGAACTTCGCTCACATTATAGCAGAAGTAGAGACGCATCAGGCTGGTCAGACAGCAGTCTGCTGTGTTGCTGTATCACAGAGCAACAGGCAGTGGGAAGAATGTGACCCCTTTGGGAAAACTTGCACAGGGTTAGTATCTGTAATCCAGAAACCTAAAATCTAAAATGTTCTGAAATCTGAAAGGTTCTGGGCATTAACGTAATGCCACATGTAGAAATTTTCCTGTCATAAAGCTTTTTTATTAAGTGTATTTTGTTTTACTAATTTTTAGTCAAAATATAAAATATGATTTCATACTAAATGACACTTCCCTTTGCTCATACCCTTTGCATTCCCTGTTCCCTCCCTTCTTTCCCCTGACCCCACCAGCTCCCTGCTGTTCTCGTGCTTTATATAATATTTAAATGTAGATTCTTCATGTGAGAAAAAACATGCACTACATTTTGTATTTCTTCTTCATATTGCCCTCTTGTTCCCCTTTGGAACCATAATAGCTCCCTTCCTTCACTTGCATGCTCGGAGGTGTGTGTGTGTGTGTTCAAATGTGGTCCCCCTCAGCGTATTCCTGCCTTTGCTCTCTTACCACAGACATTTCATTACTCTTCTGTTTCCTTTCATCTTAAAATTGCTTCCTCCTCTCTTGTGATCCCTTTTCTGGTTTAATGACTTTAAATACATATGTTAATGTGTGTATATAAAGCTATTTACACATATATTGTTATATGCTATAGTGATATGTGATTTTTTTTTAATTTATTTTATTTTATTTTACAATATAATTCAACTTTACATATCAGCCATAGATTCCCCTGTTCTTCCCCCTCCCGCCCCGCCCCCCTTCCCCCGGCCCACCCCCCATTTCCATCTCCTCCAGGGCAATGACTCCCCCAAGGATTGAGATCAACCTGGTGGACTCAGTCCAGGCAGGTCTAGTCCCCTCCTCCCAGGCTGAGCCAAGCGTCTCTGCTAAGCCCCAGGTTTCAAATACAGCCAATTCATGCACTGAGCACAGGACCCGGTCCAACTGCCTGTATGCCTCCTAAACAGATCAAGCCAATCAACTGTCTCACCCATTCAGAGGGCCTGATCCAGTTGGGGGCCCCTCAGCCATTGGTTCACAGTTCATGTGATATGTGATTTTTAAGCTATATTCTGCATCTGAGAGAAAGTGGGGCTTTGTCTTTCTGCATCTGGCTTTGCTTAATGTGGTGATTTCCAGTTCCATCCATTTTCCTGAAAATACCGTAATTTCATTTTTCTTGATGGATCCAAAAAATTCATTGTCTACATGTGCCACATATTCTTTATTCAGCCATCTGTTGACAGATATCTAAGCTAGTTCCATTTCTTGGCTACTGTGACTAGAGCAGCATTAAACATGGGCATGTTAGTGTCTCTGTAGTGTGCAGATTTACAGTCCTCCAGGTATATTCCCAAGATGCTGTAGCAGGGTCATATATGAGTTCTCTGTTCAGTTCTTAGAGGAACCTTTGTGCTGACTTCCAGCATGTTCTCTTGAGGTTATTTTTCACTGAGAATTTCTGTTAAATCTTAGCTTTATCCCGGTAAAATGTTGGAGTTCTGTAGACGAATTTATAAATGGTCTTATTAAATAAGAAACACAGAGCCAAATATGGGGGTGAAAGCCTTAGAGATCAGGGAAATAGTGAGAGCCACCAGCTAACCTTAGCTCACCACGCCACCATAGCTTCCCAAGAGAGCTACTTCCTGTCTATCTAGGCTTTTATTGCCTTGCTGTTCTGCCCTCTCATTGGCTCTTAGCCCAGCTACCTCACTTCCTTGTCACTGCCTGTCTGTACAGACCTCCAGGTCTCTATGGTTGGTACTGGGATTAAAGGCGTGTGCCACCGTGCTTGGCTGTTCCCTAGTGTGTCCTTGAACACACAGAGACCCTGCCTGCCAAGCGATCAGATTAAGGGTGTGTGCTACCACTGCCTGACTTTTGTGTTAATGGCTTGCTATTACCTCTGATGTCCAGGCAGACTTTATTTATTAACATACAAATAAAATATCACCACATTTCAGCACAAATAGAATATCCCCACAGGGTTCTATTTTTAATGTGCACTTTGATTTATTGAGTTTAAATTACATGAGTAATGCAGTTCTTTGTAAATGAGTCAGAACATGCTGGTAAAGATAGAGGACTTGGGCATGGCGGTGCACAGCTCTTACCCCGTTATCTCAGAGGCTGAGGCAGGAGGATCTTGCCCCCAAATTAAGGTCATGTTAAAAATTCAACATTACTAATATTTCACTAAGCATAGCATTTACATAATGATACAGGTGATGAAGTTCCTCTTGTCTGTTCTTGATTAAGATGGCTTTAGCTGTTTGGAATCACACTATTTTGCTGAGTTTGAGAAGAATTTAGCTTATACATATGGATTTTAAAATAAAAAATGGTATTATTTTAGAACTTTGGTTCCAATACTTTACTTTTAGCATCTTTTCATGCTAGTAATTATGTGGAAATTAAAATGTTTTCAGGATAATGATTTTACTTATTTGGGGGTGGGGATGGGGAATGATACCTTAAAAGAAGTCAGTCATTATAAACAATTTCTGTCCTTTATCTGCCTCTCAGTGTGATGGTAGTATTTTTATATAATCAGAATGAATATTAACAATGTATTCTAGGAACATAATTTCTGTAATTTCAGATTCATTTTGTAAACAGTTTACAACTAGTTCAAACAGAAAAAGTAGCTAATGTAAACTAAGTCTACGTGCATGCTAAATGTTTAATAGGTACCAGATTTATCAGTAGCTCTTTTGTGAATTTGACTGAAGACTGAGCACCTTGAAGCTTTGCTTTTTATTGTTGGGGTATGGTGGCCAGGTATCTCCCCTCCAGTTACTATCTGCTTTTGAACTAGAAGGAAATGTAGGAATTGAGACCCACCTAGGGGAGCCCTATTGGGAATTTGAAGTGTCTCAGGGATAGGGAGCCGCTTACTGTTTCTTAGCAGAAGTCTAGCTAGGAAATAGTATTTTTTACAGTAAAGCAGGAGCAGCAGGCACCAGACAACAGCTCATTAGCTGTCCTGGTACAGGATCCTCCTCGGAGCAGGCCGTGGCTCTGAGCTGCTTCTGTCGGTGCCTTGTGTGCAGGCCTCTGCCTAGTCTGGACACCACCTGTGTGTGAGAACAGAAAGCCATCCTGGCAGTGCACACAGCTGCCTTGTGTGCCTTGTGCCTGGCCACCATCCAGACTTTCCGTTCCTACTCTCCTAGTGCTCGGCATAAACCAAAACTTTGAGGCAATTTCACCCAATTGCCTTCTCTGGGGGCAGCTAGGATTTAACGGTTTAATGGACAAGTCAATAGCTCCCAAGAAGATTTGTATTTATTGTGCTTTAGGGATACCTTCTTTGATCTGTTCTCCAGGTTCCTTCCTTTTGTTGTATTTTTTGTGGTGTTCTGTTGTTGTTTTAGACAGAGTCTTTTTACGTAGTGGATACTGGCCTTATTTCATTATTCCCTTAATTCGGAAATGGTCCTTTCTGCCTCACCCTGCTTAGTTCTGAGATTGCAGAACTGTACCATCATGTGATTGCCCCCCCCATCTCCCCCACTCTCTCTCCCTCTCCCTCCCTCTCTCTCCCTGTCTCCCTCTCTCTCCCTCTCACCCAATCTCCCTTGCGCGCGCGTGCGGGCACACACACACACACACACACACACACACACACACACACTGTATTTTAACTATCTGTATCTGAGTATCTCCTGTTCTGCTACACATTGTGTGTTATAGTACTGTGCTTAGGTAGATACGGAATTTTTACATATAGCACTCAATAGATGATAGTAGAAATAACAGAAGAAAACTTGTCTCTACGTAGTCAATACTGACATAAAAGGAAGCCAGTGACAATCCAAGTATTGTCCTTTCAAGAACATGTTGTTACGGTTCCTTTCAGTGCCTTTCTGAATTCACATTTTAAAGATAACTATCTGTATCTGAATATACTCTTTAATGTTACCTTTACCAGTCTATTTCTCACCCATTGTAGTTTATTCCATGTTAGCACATACTCTGACTTCAAGCATCTCCTGCTAATTCTTCTTTTCGGTGACCATGCCGACTTCTCCCTACCCATGAGAGCATCACTCTAGGACATTATGCACAGCCCTGCAGAGCTAGATAGCTAGTCTGTGCTGTGACTTTGAAAGCACATCACTCTGTGAGTAATTGAAGCAAGAACTTTGTACCTGGCATCTGGATTTAAAGAAAAATAATATGCTAGTCTGTGAGGCTTAGCCTCACTTTATATTTTTTTAAGTATATTTTATTAGAATCAGCAAGCAGGAAGCAAAAGACACCAGTAAAATGAGTCAGATGTATGAGAGGAATATGGCCTAGAGAACATTAGGAGCCATGGGGATTTGACCTTGAATTTTCGAATTTTAATTCACAGTTTGTGCCCCATATTTAAAAAATGGCAAAGCATTAGAGGAGATCATCCACTCGAGGGTAAGGGAGTAAAGTACTCTAAATGTTACCCAGAGTATGGGATGAGTTTAAGTATCTCCAGAGGCTGGCTTTGACCTACATGTACTCTATCCTCAGTTACCCTGAGCAGAGGCACCGCAGGGTGGAGAGCATGTGATCCCGAGCCAGTGGAGAATTCTTTTGCTAGATAATGCATTCTGAGAGATGAGCTGGTGAGGGCAATTACATACAACTAGTTTAAGTCACATGAGACCCTGACAGTCTTTGGAAGCTAGAGCAGAGGTATAGATACAGATGTCGTGAATATGTATCACCTGCAACTCACTTGTTTCTTTGAATGTTTGTCTTTAAGAGTTGGGTTTCTCAAGAGCAGGAGCTATCCCTGCCATCAAATGCCACCTTCTATGCCAATTTCCACTGTCACATGAGCATTTTCACAGTCCTGTGAAAATCAAGTTGTTAGCGAGATTCCAGCAACAAAATCATAGTAATTATGGACTGAGAACCGGTAATTCTTACATATTGTGAGTGGGTGTCCTCTGGTGCCTAGAACATTGTCTAGTAGTTTTCCACCATGCTATTTTTAACTGAGGCTTTTTATAATACAGTGACACCAATTAATATTTTTCCACTTCCTGGTGTCTGGCCATCATAACTATCATATTGGGGAAACATTATCAAAGACACAAGTGTGATGATTCTATGTTCCATTAATGCAAATGAATCCTGCTAGTATATACTGCTGATAGAGTACAGAGATTGTACCAGAATGTGGACTTGTGTTAACAGTGTCTGTTGAATGACTTCTGTATAAAGACTGGTATGCGAGAGAGAGGAGAATACAAAGTTTGAGGTGAAATAGTTTCTGTTGTTCTTTGAATCATTGAAATGTCTACTTAAATACTAACACAATTAAACCTTTATGTTTTGATTTCCATACAAGTGTACATCAGAGTTCTGGAAACTCTTAATAACTCTTGAAAAAGAATTCCCAATTTTTCCTTACCTGCTCCTTACAGACCACTGCCTCATCTCTTACCCACCATAAGCAGAACAATTTCTTCTTCTCTCAGTTGATTTGTGACTTTAGAGTGGCATGCTGTCAAGTCTCCAGACTGCCTGGGTAAACTGTTAACTAGTAATAGTCCAACCTTTGTAAAATCATCTATATGTTCATAAGTATTCTTTTGCCTTTTATTAGAAATATGTTTGATAAAATTTTCAGTCTTTGTGATATGAAACATTTTAATTATAAATGTCTTTGCATATGTGTGTGTGTGGCATGCATGTATATGCATGTACTCAGATTTATTTCCTATGCCTGTGGAAGCCAGAGGTTGATGTGTTGAGTCTCCATCAGTTGTTGTCTGCTTCATTTCCCGAGGCAGAGACTCTTGCTGAACCTGAAGGACAAAGATTCATCTAGTCTAGCTCTCCACCTTGCCCCATTTCCACCTCCCAGTCCCTGGAATTCCTGGCAAGCCAACCCCCACCCCCACCCCTGCTCCATCTTAAAGTTTTGTGTGTGTGCACATACTTGTATTTGGAGGGAGGGTGAGATGGACTAAAGATTATCTCATTGACCTAGAATACCCCAAGTAGGCCAAGCTAGCCGTACCTGACTTCACCTTCCTAGCCCTGGAGTTGACACCACCACTCCCAACTTTTCTTTTAATGGCTTTTGGGGATTGACTTGGGTCTTCTGTGAGCAAGGTAAGCACTGAACTATTGCCCTAGCCTGGATTTTAAATACTTTTAATAATTCTTATGACAGTAATTGTGTAGCCTGGTTTGAAATTCAGCTTAAGATAATACTCGAGCATAGATAAAAGGATGTCACCAGAGCTGTTTAGCTGAGAGGAAGCAGCAAGGACAGAACCATGTCAGTCAGCTCTGGCTACTAAATACTGTCTCTCATTTTTGAGTCTGTTACCAGTTGTGCACAGGTTTTTACAAATAATATGTAATACATTTGAAGATTGTTAGTTTATGTGTATGTGTGTCTTGTCTGCATGTATGTCTGTGCACCATGTGCATGTCTGATTGACTGAGAAGGCCAGAAGAAGGCACCAGATTTCCTGGAACTGAAATAACAGATGGTTGTGAGCTCCCTGAGTCCTCTAGAAGACTGGACATTGTTCGTAACCACTGAGCCATCTGTCCAGTCCCTGCACAGGTTTTAATTGTAACTTGTAATAAAGTTTTGTCTTTGCTGCTCATGTTGATCAGCCATTCCTTCAACTCATTGAAGGGTGTTCCATTGTTCATGTTGTACACACGAGTTAAAACTTTGCCAAAGGATTGACTGTCTGCATTTTCTTATAGTTGACTTGTTTTTCCCCCCAGTATACCTTCCTACAGTTTTAACAGCAAAAATCACATCACAGTGGAAACATTCAAGTACTTTTCAAACTGCTCTTCAAACTTGGTTTGGCCTTGAAGGGATTAAACATCTGCCTTTATGGAACTCAGCCACGTAGGCTGCTTCTCATCACCTTGTCTTGGCACACGATACAGAGAGGCCAGAATATTTGTAATGTATGCCTGTGTTTGGAAGATCGTGTCCACCATCTTGATTATTCCATTCTAGAAATGGTTTGCATCACGTAACTGAGAAGCTTGTTGGCTCACAATATTTTGTGATAACTTTCCTTCCCATTATTAGCTGCTCTCAGGAGTCATGGTGTTGGATAGTAGAACGTGTACATCCTCTAACTGGGGAGACTCCACTCTGCTTTCCCACTGGATCCTGGCTAGCACCATGGCTGTCAAACAGCTAAGGTGCCATTGCTATTCCATACACTAAGTAGGACAAAATTTAATACTTTTCTCATTTGAAGGTTAAACACATAGACTTTTTTTTTCTTAAATTGCTTTTTCCTGCTCAGCATGGATGTAGTTATTGGCCTCCTACCAAAGTTTAAGTGTAGACCACTAGGAGAATATTAAAAAATACCATGTCACAGAGCTGGGTGTGTTGATGGATGCCTTTCATCCCAGCACTTGGGAAGCAGAGGGAGGCGGGTCTATGTGTTAGAGGCCAGCCTAGTCTATGTAGTGAACTTTCAGGTAGCTAAAGCTATAGTTAGACCCTGTGTCAAACAAACAAACAAAAAATTTTAAAAGCATGTCATAGAACATAATTGAGAATCTCCAAGGGTGTGATGTCTCTGATGTTTGCTCAGGCGCCCCTGCTGATTGCTGTGGGATATCTTTCTGTATGCTATGAATATGTGTTACTCCCATTGACTAATAAATAAAGCTGCATTGGCCTATGGAAGGGCAGGATGAAGCCAGGCAGGAAAATCCAAGAGAGAGTCAGGAAGCAGAAAGTCAGAGACAGAGAGACAGCAGCTGCTGCCTAAGGAACAGCAAGATGTCAGCAGACCAGTAATGTCACAGCCACGTGGCAACTTATAGATTAATAGAAATGGGTTGAGTTAAGTTATAATAGCTAGCTAGCAAGAAGCCTGAGCCATAGGCCATCCAGTTCATAATTAATATAAGACTCTGTGTGTTTACTTAGGACCAAGCAGCTGCAGGACATGGGTGGGAGAGATTCATCCAGACAGTGGGGCCAGGCAGGACCAGAGAAAATTACTGCTACAGCTGATGCTGATGCTTTGCTGAATATCAGTATCTACACAGATCACTGGCCATTGTTAACTGGAAAGTCCCATTCAGTGGCCATGGCTTGAAGAGCCTACCAGTGGTAGATTTCACCAGTTGGACTTCAGGGAGACATCAGTCTCCTCAACTATTTCTGCCTCATTCTTTTGGACTCTGGGTTGCTGTTGGGATGTGGGTGGGGTTGTATTTTGCATTTTGTGATTGATGATACAATATCTGTTTTTTTTTTTTTTTTTTTTTTTTTTACAAAATCAAAATTATAACCTTATAGCAGCCTGCCTCATTTTGTTTTTTGTTTTTTGTTTTTGAGTAGGACCAGGGTTCCCAGGATCACTCAGTGAAAGCTCAGGGCCCTGCCTCATAGGTGTCTTCCATGCCTGTGCATGTCATTGGTTAGCATTACACCGTGGCTTGTGCTTTAATGCATAATCATGAGAATAGGGCTTCTCAGCTAATGTTGAACTCAATTAGCAATTTATAAAAGTCAATTCATGTCATGGAAAACTTGTGAAAATAGCTCCAAGTGGCGCCAGCAGCCTAGCAGGGCCCCCATTTCTGGGTCAGGAATATTTCCTTCTGTCTAGCGTTGGCCACTATATCATCTAATCTTCAGTCTTGTTAGATCACATTTCTGGACAGATAGATCAGAAAGGAAGACATTTCAATTCTGTTGTTAAAATACATTTTTTAAAAATCTAGCACTAACATTGTGCTTGAATACAGGAAGTGTTAAACAGTCCATGACCTAAGGTATTTAAGGGCATGGTTGCAATCTGTACAGACAAACATGAACAATGAGAGAGCAGGATGTTCCTTTATGAAACTTTGAATATATTGACATTTTCCCTTCATTAAAAAATTATCTCTATACAATTCATCTATCCTACATCTTATGTTCATGAATGGGAAATTAAAAGGAAGAATGTTTTTATAGAGTGAAAATTAACCTAAGTAAATGGTTGGGAATTCCTGTCTTTATGTATACAATTTTAAACATCATACTCACCTAATAATGCTCCCTCTTTACTCCATATTCTTATTATTTTTTTCTTCTGAGTCTTCTGTCTGAGGTCAAAATAAATTTATTTGTTTCATTCTCTGTGAATTTTCTAAAAGTGACTGGCTTAATACATGTATACTTCCTATATACACTATGATATAATACTTCCTATATACAATATAGTTCCTGTAACCATGTTGGTGGTATAGGAAGATCGGTATTTCCTTCCACCAAGCCAAAGGAATTTTAAAGATTTAAACTGTGTGTAAATTGTACCTATTGGAACTGGAGAAGGGAGAGAAGTATTCCTATGTGCTGTCCCTTACACTCTGTCCTTACAGGCACAGAGCAGGTTAGGGGAAGGTTATCAAGTCCTGCAGAGAAAGTTCCATATAGGTCTCTTGCAGTGAGGGTGAAAATGTCACCAGAAATCTGTGGTAGACGGACAACACAGTAGAAAGGAAGTGGGAGCTAAATTGCCCTGTAAACTTTTCAAAAATAAAAATAAAGCTAGGAACACGTGATGTTGTCATTAGATCAGTTTGAGTCTCATGAAGATAGATCTAGTTTGTTGTGCTTCATGCCCAGGACTGTATCACCAACACTTTAGCTTTCCATGGAAGCTCATAGACTTGAAGGAGAAAAGCACATGTGGAAATGTGTGCAGTATATACCAAAGACTTCATGAGCATCTATCTGGGGTCTTCAATAAAGGTTGGACTAGTCGGAAGCTTTGTGTATTTATGAATGCTACCACTGAGCTTTGGGCTTTTCTATAGAGAAGAAAGACACTTTTTTTGTCACTGTAAGTCAAGAAGCTTCAGTTAAAGCATAAGTCGTAACTAAAGTAGTCACCAGTGGCACTCTAATTATGTAACTTACAAATGAGAATTGAACATAACAACAGGTACACATGCACACACACCACAAAAACAGAAATACCTCCTGGCAAGAGTCAGGCCCGAGTTTCTGGAGAGTGCACAAGCTTCCTTGTCACACAAAGAAAACAAAAATGGTACCAGCCCTGCAGGAGAGTTGGGCACTTGGATGGGGGTTAAGCAAGTAATCTGAAACTAGTCAGCTTGTATACAACATTGTTGTTGTTATTATTATTATTACAAACATGTCTTCTCCCATTATTCTTGACTTAGCATAATATATAAACAGCCCCTGATCCTCTTGTAATGTGAAGTATTGCTAGATCTTAGAGTTTATTAAAAGAAGTAATGCGTCTGGTTTTGTTGTTGTTGTTGTTGTTTTGTGGTTTGGGGGATGTTCATACAAAATCTCTGAATTTTATATGTTGATGGTCTAACATTGTAGCACAAGTATTTGTGCAGACTGTGGTCTCCCTTCTAGGTTTCCTGTCCCCCAGCCTAAGTCTTTCATGCATAGGTTGATAAGTCCCAGTTTGTTGCTGTACAGATACTTACAGCTCCTACCTGTTTTCTGGTGTCCCACAAGTTTAGCATCTGTCCCAGTTTTTCATTTTTAATGAAGCATCCACTAAACTTGCTTGCAGGTTTTCCTGGCACACCTTTCACGGTCCTATGATGTCTAATGCCCTAGGGTCTCCACTGAGTATATTCATAGCTTCATATAGGGGCCTTTTGGAGTCTCCTTACTAGGAGTCCAGTTCTGCAAACACTGCCTTGCTTCAGCAGTTTCCTGGAACCTTGGCACAAGCATCCATAACTCTCTCACTCCTGCAACTTGCATGCCTGCAAAACAAGAGCCAATTGGATAACTG
The DNA here is from genome assembly GCA_902168405.1 of Peromyscus aztecus. Taxonomy (NCBI): domain Eukaryota; kingdom Metazoa; phylum Chordata; class Mammalia; order Rodentia; family Cricetidae; genus Peromyscus; species Peromyscus aztecus. The sequence continues at coordinate 679 of CABHPQ010002376.1, read as the reverse complement.
CCAAATTCCGAGGCTGGCCATAGTCTGGGCTCCTTGGACCACAACTTCACTGTATTCTGTGTGCTTTGTGGCTGAGACGGAGAAAGCACTTTCCTAGGCACTGCTTTCCAGCAGGCTCTATCCTCTTAGGCATTCTCCTTTCCAATTTGCATTATGAGACCCTGGGTAAAAGGGTGTCTTGTCCTCAGAGAACCTTCCTTCTTTCCCAGTGCCAAGTCCAAGCTTAACAAATACAGTGCCTTTCTGAAACCTTAACCATAACATTACCTAACCAGATTCACACTCCTTTCTCCTACTAATGCACATTTCCCCCTTGTCTTGGCTCTTTCTCACTGCAAATCTGCCTAAATGCAGTACCCAGTTACCTTATAGACTTTGTTACCCTCTGAAACCTCATAACTGGGCTTTTAATGTCTGCATCTACCGGCATTCAGGTCTTCCACCATCCCATCAGAATGGCCCATTAAGCTCTGTTTGGAATATTCTAGGGCTTCTCTAGTATACATAGGTCCAAATTCTTGCACATTTTCCCACAAACAAGTCCAACAAGACCTAAGAGCCATGTGATCAAGTGAAGAAATGCCAGGACTTAGCTTTGGCCTCCTGTTGGCTCCCCAGTCCATGCTTTCTCCGGATGAATTTTGATGTGATCTCTAGAGCACAGTGTGTAGGTGAGAGC
>CABHPQ010002375.1:6860-26419 GCA_902168405.1 Peromyscus aztecus | reverse complement strand
GAAGAAGAAGAAGAAGAAGAAGAAGAAGAAGAAGAAGAAGAAGAAGAAGAAGAAGAAGAATCCCAAACCAGCAGATGGAAAAAGAAACCTCAGTCTAAAAGAAAGCAGGGGTGGTATGGAGGACAGGAAGCTCAAAATGAGTGACAGAAAGGGACATGTTTTATACATTAGAAAACACTAAACAAACCTTTGTTGTTAGTCACATAAAATCCTTTGACAAGATCCTTCCACAGGGAAAGACTCGGGTGGAACCCTGGGGATGAACCCAGAGCTAAAGGAGATGTGTCAATGGGGAGGGTCAGCATCGGCACATTTCCATTTTCACTTTGGCCCCCAGGAAGCTCAAACCCCGATTTCCCACTCACAGAGCCACATAGCCCCAAGTGTTGATACTCCAGGCGCACATTTTTAATCCATCACGAACACTGTGATGTTTTATTATGTCATTACTAGTTTTATCAGCCATCCTAAACTCTTCCATGTAAGATGGGACACAAGTAAGCAAAAACTAAAACCCTAAACCATGCAAGAACTCCTGGGCAGTCCAGGACTTTCAAAGAAATACATTTGTCTTGTTTGAACATTATTATTATTGTTGTTGCTGTTATTTAAGACATATATATTTTGGATTATGGTCCTTAAAAAACAAAAAAAATATGAAATATACCACAGTGAACCACACTTCGCACATGTGCGTACACACACAAACACACACACACACACACACACACACACCCCAGCGGGTCTCATTTCATTTGAGAAGCCACTCTGTTGTAAATAGGTAATTAGCGCTTAAGCACACCTTTCAAGGGGCTTATGCATTAACATGAAAATACTGTAATTATGGCTAGCCAAAATTGCCCACTACAACTTCCAATCTCAGGTCTTTCATCTTTATTAGAAGTTAATTTTCTCCCTTTTAGCCCCTAAAACACAGTTTGCTTTGTAAGGGTTGTTTCTTTTTTTTTTTTTAATAAAGAATATAGAAAATTAACTTTTAAACGAATCCCAGTCCCCACAGCACTAGGAATCCATCCGTCCTATAGCGGAACACCAATCACTCTTTCTCACACTGGTGATGGTGACTACCCCATCAGAATCCCTGTCTGCCAGACTCTGAGAGAAAAGACACCAGAAATGACGCCAGGCCCCAGTGTTAAAAAGAAAAAAGAGAAAACGCAGTCACTGCTGTGGCTCATGGGGTTAAGGCATTTGCCACAAAAGCCTGATAACTTGATTTTGATCCCCAGAACCCACTGAAGGGTGCAAAGAGAGAACTGACCCCACCAAGTTGGCTTGTGACCTCACACAAACCCCTCCGCACAAAATAATAATTATTTCAAACAGGGGGTGCGGTAAAAGCACATGAAAATAGCCTCATGTGACCCAGTATAATAATTTTTAATAAATAAATAAATAATAGATAAATAAATAGCAAGAGCCAGCTACAGCAAAACTTAATCTTTAGGCCTGAGTCTTGGCTCCTGAAAATGTCTGAACACTGACGTAATGTGCAATACATTTTCCAGGCCGTGCACGTGCTCAGCAACAACTCTTGTTAGCTTTCAAAAAAAAAAAAAAAACCAATGTACATTGGACATTTTTATTGATTGTTTCAGCTTATTCTTTGAGCGCTTCATACATGTATAAAACGTATTTCAATGATACCACCTCTCTTGGTCCCCTATAGATCCCCTGGACCCAAATCTGTGTTCCTCTTTTGCTTTCTCTCTCTCTCCTTTCATTCATTCATTCATTCATTCATTCATTCATTCATTATCCCTCTGTGTTCAATCAGTGCTGCCCAGATGCATATGGTGGGGGCCATCCACCAGAGCAACTGCAACCTACCTGCCCCAAAGAAAATAACTCCCCCTCCCCCAGCCACTTGCAACTGCCAGTGGCTTCTCAGCTGGAATGGGGCCTTAGGAGCCCACCACCCACCCGTGGAGGTTTGCTCTGACTGGCTGGAGGTCTCATGCAGGCAGCTGCCCTGAGTCTGTGAGCGTCCCCATGGTTAGATTTTTTTTCTAACTAACATGTCCCCGTGGGAGTTTATCTCGTTTCATTCTCTTGTGAGGACCAGGCCCACAATCTCCCCCTCTCACGCCTTTGGGCAATGACCCTCTGTGGTTTTTTTCCTCCCTGACCCTAGCCCTCTACACTGCCAGGTCAGTTTGAGCCACCGTGGCCTCTGGCCGACACTAACGCCAACGTCCCAGGTCCAGCAGCTTCTCTGTTTCCTGTACTCAGTCTCCACCCTGCAGCCAGTGGGGCTCCTGAATACAGTGTGACACCTGCCCCCCACCCCCAAGCCCTTGGTGACCTCAGCAGAACTGAGGCTAAACTCCGAAGGCTGCGGCAAGCGGTCTACACTTGGGCTCCCCCATCTACCAGCACCAGGAAGTTGATGGCTGGGTCTTTCTCAGCTCAGGCCCCTCCCAGAGGGTCTTCCAGGCAGCTCCCACCACAGTCAGCTAACACCCCAACTCTGTGAGTTGACTAGGGTCTTCTGTCTGTTACTAAATGATCCTACCCTCTCACTGGGCTACCTGTCATTACTTTAGGGGTCAAACAAATCCTTCCATACTATTATGGCTGACTCTTCATATCAGGGAACATAGCAGACCCCCAGGACATGTACCCACTGGGCTGAATGAGGACCCCTGCCTGTCCCCATAGCTAGGAAGGAGAGGCAGACCCCAACTAATGCACGCTGGGGCTGTAACATCATAAGGCTTGTGGACCCTGGTGCAGCTTCCCTGGATGGGACCTGGAAACTCTAGTCCCACAGGCAAGGTTCAGGCCTTTCTCATTTGATCGAAATGGACTGGGGGGTGGTTAACCAGCTGCTGAGAACAGCTGGTTCCTGAGCCACCAGTGGTCCCAGGGCCTTGAGTTCAAGTTCTCTGGGTCCTGACATGGGTCAGCATAAGGCCCGCCCACCCTGATACCCCAGCACTGAGAACTATGGAGCCCTTCCCATGCAAGAACAAAATCGACCTCCAAAGAGGTGAGAGACCACAGGGGCCACCCTACCAGAGAGAGCCAATCAGGAGGGAGGGAAAGGTCGCTAAGGAGGGTCATCAAACTCAAGCAGCATCTGAAACACCTTTTGACAGGAATAATCAGAATGTGTTGGCTCTGCAGGGGGTTGGCAGGACCACTCACTCTCCCTGGCTCCTTCACCCACCTGAACTACAAAGAGGCAAAATGGACCGTCCTCGGACCTTCAGCATAGCCACGGCAAGGCTACCAATGAGGCAAGATCCAGACCCGGGTTTGCAGTCCGTCCGCCACTTCCTCCCCCCGCCCCCTTCCTCCCTCGCAGATTTTAATTAAGGGTTTCCTTGCAGAAGAGCGAGCTCTATTTAACTAAATCCTTGGCCCACTTTTACATTGTCTTCTCTATGCCAGGGCGCCAGGAAAAGTTAATTATAACTTCTAAACACTCCATTAAGGGTGCCCCCCACCCCCACCCCATCTTCCTCCTCTGCCCGAGGCCGTGTGCGACTGAATCAGCTGGTTCATTGTGCCCTTCGCAGACCTCACTCTGCTTTTCGTCCATGCCCAAGGCTAAGCTGCCTTGGCTGAGCTAGCCTGATCTCCATCTCCAGCCCTTTCAGAGGCTCACGGGAGCCCACCCCACGGCATGAACGGGAGCCAGCTGGGATTGGCTCATCCACATCCAGCAACACACACGCTCAGCAGGTGAGGCTGGTGAGTGAAGAGGCCAGCAGGCCAAGAGGACAGACAACATCTGGGCCCAGACAGACAGACACCAGCCACTGGTTTATATTGTGGCAAGCCATAGTTTGTGCCACAATGCATGGGGGTGGGGCAGAGCCCCAGAAGGTGAAGCCTGAGGCCTAATGACACCCGTGTGTGTGTGTGTGTGTGTGTGTGTGTGTGTGTGTGTGTGTGTGTGACCTGAACTGTCTGTTGGCCCTGGAGAAAGTGAAATTAATTCCCTTGAGGTATCCCACTCGTCTGCGTGGGAGTAAAAGCTGGGGCACTGTCTGTGGTTAAGGTGGTTGAGAGGGAGGGAATGGAGGGACGCCCCTTCACGGATCAGGACGGGGCTCCCAAGACGTGATGGAGAAGCCAAGAGGAAGGAGGATCTGGGGCCAGGAAGGAGAACTCTGCAGAAGTGCCCGTTGGGTGCCAGGTGCACAGAGCAGAGGCTACAGGGAGGGATGGGAACGAGTGAGCTGCCTTTGGCCTTTTGCCCACCCTGGGGCATGCAGGGACCGACCTGAAGCTGGAAATGGAGGCCATAGAGACCGTGTATCCCCAGCCAGGGGCCAGGAGGCAGTCCAGGGCAGCCCAGCAATAAGCAGACGTCTTCCCAACAGGACTACCATTTATCATTTGGCAGCAGCAGAACCCGGCCTGGTGTCCTCACCCAGGGAACCCTGAACCAACCAGTCTTGGGGGGGGGGGGGGGGGGGGATGACTGTGCTGCCTGCTGCTGATCACATCCTCGCCTGAGGAGGAGGAAAAAGAAGGAACTTCCTTTGCTCCATTCAGCAAGTTTTGCATTTTTTCCTTTGACTCTGAAAAGTTGGCGGATGTGCCCTCAGCCATTTCTTAACTTCTTCCTGGGACAGTCACAGGAGAAACCGGGGTGCTGCTGCGGCTCCCACCTTCACCCCTCCAAGGACCCGGGAGGATATCTGTAACGATGATAACATAGACATCCCTGCAAGCTGGCTGCAGCTCAGAGGGAGCGTGGGGTGGGTGGGCTGCTCAGCCCTGGTCAGGTACCTAAACCTGTCTCACTGAGAGTTTACGCTAGCTTTTAAACCTCCCATCTGTCAGGAACTGGCCTGGAATGAAACTTCACATTTATCCCTGAGACCAGCAGGGAGGGAAGCCATTCCTGGGGTTCAGCTCCAGGACCCGGGCAGTGGCATGCCTGCAGGCTGAGAAAGGCTCGTGAGTACATTGGGATGACCGGATAGCCAGGTGGGACACTCCTCCTGGACAGATGTACAGCACCAGCCACCAAAGAGACCAGGCCTCAGAGCCATGAGCTCTGTCTTTATCTGCTGCAGAATAGCGCACGCTTCCCTTAAGGAACTAGAGGAGAGCAAGGCCATGGCAAAGGAAATGATTCTCCTGACCCAGACATCCATTCTGGAATCTTCCAGAGTATCTGCCCAATGATGCCACCACCCTGACTCTACTATCCAGATCTGCCTTTGGAAAGCCATGGAGCCCTCCTCACCCCCTCCCCGCTCCTGTTAAACCTGAAAGCCTCCGTCACACTTAGAATCAGCACCAATTCCTAACCAGCCCTCCTCACACGGCTCTCTTTTTTTTTTTTCTGTCCCACCTCTGGCCCTATGGCAGCCATGCCCCTGGCCCCACAGTCCTCCCCAGCTCTGCAAACTCTACCCAATGTTCACCCTTAGGCCTGGTCCAAAGTCACCATAACCACCCAGCCAAAGGCCTGCACTACCACATCCCCAGGTCCCCAGGTCAATCCTCAGCAGAGTTGTGCTTCTCTCTGTCAACCAGATCACTATCTCCCCAAACTGAACAGGGCCCTGGACACTTACTCCCCACTGTTCCCAGCCCCTGACCTATGCTGACTCCTACGGACCCTCCAGAGGTGAGTCTTCAGGTCTGTGTCCTGTCTGTGGAGACGGCTGGCTGCTGCGATCACATGTTAACACTCAGAAGCAGAGAGGTTAACATGCATTTACAGCCAGCCCAACCAGCTCCCCACTCCTTTCCTGGGGGAGTCCTGATACGGCAAATACCAGTTCACAGAAGCAACCGTACATGCACTCTAGACTTTACAGTGCACAAAGCTTAATTAACTGTTTCTCCCACACGCCAGCCTCTGATCTGTCTTTGGGGGTGGACAAGGTAGCCTGACCATCATGCAAAATGGAGTAACTGAGATAGATCCAGAAAGACCTCCAGCTGCCACAGTCACCCACTCAGGAAGCAGACCCGGGGTGTCAGCCCCAGACAGTAAAGCCACACACCCCACCACTAAGAACAAGAGATGTAACGAAGAGTCTCATCGCAGAGTCCTACTGCCTGAGTTTGAATCCCAGCTCTGCCACATACTAGCTGTGTGGCCTTGGGCAAGTTGCTTTGCTTCTCCGGACCTTGGTTTTCTACTCTGTAAAATGGAGCTAACAATAGCTGCTCCCTCATGTCATCAGGACTGAAGGAGGTGTTTCTACAGAGGAGGGCACAGAGTAGGCACTCAGGAAACAGATGCTGTACCCACATGCACTCTGCACACACACACACACACACACACACACACACACACACAACTATTTCCCAGTCAGAATCTCCAAGCCCTCAGGAATCTCACTTCTCCCAGCAGGAACAACACTCTAGCAACCAATAACATTTCCACCAAGTGGCTGGTTCCTGGCCCTGGATCAAGAATAGAGGGCAGCTCCCGGCTCCCCAGCCTGCAGCTCACCCTACGCAGTGACATCCCTGGCCTCTTCAAATGCTTCAAGGCAGCCACAAAGAGAGGCCTGTGGGAGGAAGCCTTCAGGGTCCCATGCTTGGCCCCAAACCATCTGGCCCCACCCTGTGCTGACTCTCAACTCCTCTGTCAAGGCCCAAGCCTCCAAGAGAAGCCCACCTTGAAGACTTCCCTTCCCTAGAAAAAGCCACAGCCCATCCCCATTCCACAGTCCCTTGATAATCTGGGTCCACAGACCACTCAACTCAAGTATTTGAGCTATACTTCAGGGTCCATGAATTCTCATCTGTCAAAAGAGAATGCACGAAGAAATATCTCACCAGAGCTACAGTCACATTTCACCAAGGCAGAGAGCAGAAAAGAACCTGCCATACCGGGCCTGGCACACAGTAGGTGTCTGGGCTGTTTCACCAAGGCAGAGAGCAGAAAAGAACCTGCCATATTGGGTCTGGCACACAGTAGGTGTCTGGCCTGTTTCACCAAGGCAGAGAGCAGAAAAGAACCTGCCATACTGGGCCAGGCACACAGTAGGTGTCTGGCCTGTGGTGACCCTGACTCAGCCAAAGGGAAACTCTCACCTTTTATCACTCACAGCAGAAGGGACAAAGAGCTACCCTGGGCATGGAGAACCCTGAAGGAGACATCCCAGAGCATGGCCGGGAAGCACCTGGCTGTCACTGGCCTTGGCTACACACTCCCCTACCCTAGCCTTCACATGTTCTAGCCCAAAATGAGCCTGGATTAAAATTTCCCATTTGAAAAATCAATATTTAAAGTGCCAAGCCTGCCAAGTGGAAGAAAAGCCTTGCTTGTAAATATTTGTCTCACTGGCAGAGCCGGGCCTCTCGTTCAGTACTGCTACCCGCTTCATGGCTAGCCCTCTGCTCCCAGTCAGCTGCGTGTGGGACACACAGGGACTGCAAAGGACTGGACAGTCTGGCAGCCGCGGTGCCTGGGGAGCTTCCTATGGGAGGGATCGATCGATCGACACACCTACTTCTCCTCTCCAGGACAGCAGGTCTATGCACCAGGCTACTCAGGAGCCATCCATCTGTCCACCCTTCCCCAAGGCAGAGACAGAGCCACCTCACTGTGACTTTTCCACAGACTCCAGAACATGCCAATTCCCTACTGTAAGTGTTGGAGGAGGAGCGTGCTGGGGGTGGGGGCATGCTAGTTCATATCTTTAATTTGGATAAAAAAAAAAAAAAGCATCGGGACAAAGCCCTACCCATTACTTTGTGGGGTCAAGCTCTGCCACCTACACCAGCTGATGCCCACAGGATGAACCACGTCAGTCAGGCCCTTGTGACCCCATGGGGCCATAGAGCAGAGGGGTCGCCTCACTGGAGGCTGAACCACAAGTACATGAGTAGAGGACCTGCCCTGGAATCACTGTTCCCAGAAAGTCATTCTTCACACAACAACTCAGCTATTCATTCATTTTTTCCATTTACCAGCTGCTTTGTGAACACTTACGCCAGGGACTCAAGGCTGAACACATGGGTGGACCACACACACACATGTGAGTCAAACAAATAGGAAGTCACACCCAAGGTAGGATGGGAGAAAGGTGCAAGACCCAGTCTGAGAGGCCAGGGAAGGCGCCCCAAGGCGGTGGACAGGGAAAGGCACGGGATCAGGAGGTCTAGGGCAAGGCAGGGATGACACATTACTGGGAGAGGACAGGGGCGGCTCCAGGTGCCATGTCCTCCCAGGCACCGGGTGTGCTCAGTGCACAGGACTTACCCAGCCACTCATTGAACTTCTTCACTTCGCTCGGGAGCCCCAGCTCCGTGAAGTCCCCGGCGTGGATCAGCACATCACCATAGGGCATCTGGATGGGGTCTGTCCTTGAGTGGGTGTCAGAAACACAGACAAAACGGGTGTAGCCAGGTGGCTTTGGGGCGTCGTGAGGCACCGGGTCCACCCTGCAGGGAGAGAAGATGCCGTGGGTTATGGGGGGGGGGGGGTCACAGAGCTGTGATCTTGTGGGGTGGTGGGTCTCCAAAATACAGCCACTCCATGCTCCCAGCCACATCAACATAGATAGTGTCCAACTGAACATGAGCCAAACAGCCAGCCTTCTGGAGGGTCCAGCAAAATGTTCTTGTCGCCTTGCCTCAGTTTCCCCTCTAATCCACGGTGTAAGGTTTAATCTTCATTGTCTACTAGATGGAACTTTGGATCACCATGGAAATACAGACCTGGGAGTTGTGGAACCCTTCCCTAAAGGCTTCACCTTGAATGTAGGGAGCACCATCGGCGTCCTGAGAGCTGAGCACCAGCAGTCATCTGGCCCTGCTACTTGACACCGGATAGAATGGGACCAGCTCCCCCACATTTCTGCCACCGTGCCTTCCAAGCCATGACAGACTGTACCCTCCAACTCTGAGGCAAAATAACCCCTTCCTTAAGCTGCTTTGTGCAATGCGGGAGCCTCGGAGAGCCTCTGTGAGTGCCTGGTCGCCATGCCCACGTGCGGCGCCTACGGTTACAGCCCAGCTGTTCTGGACTAAAGCAGCATTTCCCCGCTTTGCTGTTGCTGCCGAGCCCGTGGAGTTTCATCATCACAGAAATGCTCTGTCTCCCGTGCTGTCTGTCTAGGCTTTGTCCACAAGCCACAGTTTCTTTTTTCAACCTCTCAAAACCAGCTTTCACCCCTGGGGGGCACTATTGCCCCGCTGACGATGAGTGGCCTGAAATCCCTGGTCCATTCAAGAGAACTGGCCGTGTGAGCTGAGCGCAAAGGATGCACCGGCCCCATTGCCAAGGAGAACAGTGGGGGTGGGGGTGGGGGGTGGGTAGGGGAGACAGGTGACAGTTTTCCCGGGACTAAGACAGTGTGGTCATTTTGATACCAAGAGCCTTCTGGGATTGTGTAAAACAACACCCCTGCAGTCAGAAAACCAGGTCCCTGAGCCCCGCTCTGCCACTGTCTCTTAGACACAAGCAGAAGCCATGGCCTGGGTTTGTACCTCCCTGGATAAGAACACTCCAGAAATTAAAAAGAATACAGCCAAATAAGCTCCATCCCCATCCCCACGAGCCCTCGCAGCCAGCTGAGGACCCTCCATAGGCCCCCCCAGTCCAGTGTTCTTCACAGAGCATACCGCATCCCCAACTAAATGACTTCACCAGGCTCACAGCGCTTAAAAACAACGCAATGACATTTCAACAAGCAGCCCTCTCCAAACGAGTATGCTGCTCGAGGAGTCGTGTTTAAATCTAATTATGCGACAAACCAAAAGCAGTACCGTATCAGTTACATAAATACTTTTAAAGACATCTTTCTAATTATCCTTTTTTTTTTTCAGACAATATACTTCGAAGAAATTTAATTAACACCTTATGAGAGACATGGGTTCAGCATGCTAATGTGCAGGATACCTCCCTCATGCTGGATCTGCAGCAGGTGGAGGCGCCACGCCAGCCTCTCCCCCATCTCTGAGGCCCGATAGCGGGGGAGCACCCTTGGTCCCCCTTTGGGGGTTGTTAAGCCAAGACGGAGCCTCAGCAGCTTGGAGCTAGGCTAACTGGAAAGACAGAGAAATTTGCCAAATGAGCCCAATGATGGGCAGCCGGGAAGGTTCTGGGCTCTCGTCTCCTCTCTCTGTATACCCATTCCGTGTTCAATTAGCACAATACTGAGTACCTAATAGGTACCAGCTTCCGAGGCCAGCGAGGGCCAGAGGGATGAGCAAGCTAGGGCCCCACCCACCAGGAGCCCACGGATTGCAGGCAGCTACAGATCTGACTAGGCTGTGACCCTGCAGCCTCCAGCTGTAAGAGAGCAATGGCCGGGCTGAAGACCAGAGAGGGCCCTAACCCGCTCTGGGTTCCTGGAAGCTTCCAGAAGGAGGTAGTTCAGGAACAGATCTGGAAGGCAAATCTCCCTGTAATTCTCACCTTTCCTAGGTCCTCTGGGACTCCCAGCACCTCCTCTCCAAGGCAGTCTAACAGGTGAGGGGTGTGGGGGTCCCCCACCTGTGATCTCTGACCATCCTGACAGCGCTGACTGAACCACAGGCAGCCAATCAGCGCTGGACTACCTACCTACCGGTGGACACGGGAACTCAGGCAAACCAAACAAATCCATATGTTCTCCCATCCATCACACACACACACACACACACACACACACACACACACACACACACACACACTTTACAGATGCCATAAAGTTACAAAGACTAAGTCAAAGAGATCAAGAGAAAGGAAGAAAGGGAGGCTGGGAGTGTGGGGGGATCCGGCAGTCTCTCCTTAAGAGGCGACCTGGCCACCAGGCAGCCGCGGGCTCTCATCAACAGGGGCGGTTGTGGGAGCCCGAGCTCTTTAATTAACTTTACCTTATTTCCCTGCACCCCGAGGCTTCCGAGCACAGTGAAGATAGAAGCCTAGAGATCCCCAGAGAGCAAGCGAGCTAAAGTCTCTTTTCCCCAGCTCAGTTCTGCGGCAAAGCTGTTTGCCCAACCCTGCAAGAAAAGAGAGCAAGCTTCGCTCCCAGTGTCTGGGAACTCAGCACCGACTGAGCAATGTCCCCACATCTGCTCTCTACTCCCTCCTTGTAACCCTCTGCACAGTACCCTACCAGCACCCCCATTTTACAGGTGACAAAACTGGGCCTCGGGAAAAGGCTGTTTCACCCGCAGTTTCGGCCACAGAAGCTGACTTCAGGGGCCTAGAGAGATCACTCGGTGGGTCAAGTGCCTTCTGCTCTGTCCCCTAAAGCCATCCTGGACAGTAACATGCCTGGTGTCCAACACACACACAGGCCTCATAAGAGACGTGCTGTCCCTCAGTTGCCCCAGAGAAAAAGGGTGCTCTGAAGTCTGAGGTTCCTGTAACACATGCAGCTGTGGGCCCGGGCATCGGCCATGTTGTTTGAGAATTCTGCAAAAGAAGAGACTGAAGCCCAAGACGGGCAGTGAGTGGTCAGCTCCATACAACACAACTGCCCTGACCCCTCTTCTGGTGCTCTCCCCAGAAGATCAGGTTCCAAGGTGACCTGGCCACCCTGCCCACGCACACCCCTCGGCCTGTACTTCCCACTGTCTCTCAGCCTTCAGGTAGCTGGTCCTTCCAGCTGGGATGACCCGCTCTGCTTCCCTCAGATGCTGCTGCACCTCTGAGCCCCAGACCCTCCTGCATTCCCAGGGCTCTTCCTGGCCTCATCCTCCCTCCCGTCCCCTTCTTTCTTTCCATCTTCTGTACTAGGGACCAGATATGGGGCAGGGGATACGGGGTGCCTCGGAACCAAGCCCACCTCTGAAAGAACATCTTCAGCTGGGACAGGGCCAGGAGATTTGTGACTAGGAAGAGCTGCTGTGTTTGTTGCCCAAGAGCCCAGGATGTGGCTGAGTCCCCTTCTGCTTTGCCCCTGGCCCCTGGCCAGCTCCAGGGACATGTGAAGGATGTCTACAGAGCATTCAGGGTCAAAAGCTAGAGAAGCCAAAGGAACAGCCTGTGTGAAGATCTGAGGCTGGGGCTGAGGAGATAACTCAGTCAGGAAATCATTGGCCTCGGAAGCAGAAGGACCCTTGAGTTCAACCCCAAGAACCCAAGCGAAAACTGGACAAAGATGCATACCTGTAATCCCAGCACTGGGAAGGTGGAGACAGGTAAGATCCAGGTCTCCAAAAGTAAGGTGCTGTGGATATCGCTCTGTATAAATAAACACTGATTGGCCAGTAGCCAAACAGGAAGTATAGGCGGGACTAACAGAGGAGAATTGAGGGAACAGGAAGGCGGAGGGAGAGAAGACTGGAGCCTGCCAGGACAAGGAAGATGTAAGGTTCCAATAAGCCATGAACCACGTGGCAAAGTATAGATTAATAGAAATGGGCTAAATGATAGGCCTGAGCTAATGGCCAAGGAGTTTAAATAATATAAGCGTCTGTATGTTTATTTTATAAGTGGGCTAAGGGACTGCTGGGGCTTGGCGGGACCCGGAGAAAACTCTCCAGCTACAGTAAGGTGCACAGCTCCTGAGGAGCCACACCTCTGGCCCCCTCAAGAATGCACACACGCACGCACACACGCACACCACACATTCACATACACACAACAGGTGCACACACACAACACACACTCACATACACACATGTGCAAACACACACAGATACACACATACCACATACTCTCACATACACCACACACACATACACACCACCATGTGCACATACACATGTACACACCACACTCGTGTACACACACATGTGTCCACATGCACACTCATGCAAACACACATAAAACCCGGGGCAGGAGGGAGGTTGGGAGGTTTAGGAAACCTGAGCAGCTTCTGTGTTTGTTGCCCAGGAGCCCAGGATGAGGCTGAGTCCCCTTCTGCTTTGTCCCTGGCCCCTGCCCAGCTCCAGGCTGAGTCCTCAGCCTCGCAGCTAGTGGAAGGGCTGAGCCCACTACACAGGGCCAAGGGGGTGTCCTGGCTCCGTGCGCTCCCCTTCCAAAGTCTTAGCTTCTCCCTCTGAAAGGAGGGATCAGGTGTCAACCCAGTCAAGTGCCAAGGACAGGACCTCTCAGCCTAGCTCTGCCATTCCTGTCCCTACATTCTCCAGCACCTAGTACCACCTGAGGGGACCCAAAGGGTCTTTAAAGGGTCTGGCCCATGTCTCCAGTGACTCCCAAAGGGCAGCGGAAAGAGTTAACACCAAGTGTGTCCACCCCAGATACCTTCATGGCAGACTCCAGGAACCCTGACCCTCCCTCTCACTGTCCACTGTTATACCTGCATGCCCAGGGTCATGATGCCTGGAGGATTCTCCTGAAAACCTCCTGGGATTTCTTAGCCCCAGGGCCCACAGCTAGAGGCCCCAGCTGCAGACAATCATCACTCTGACAAAGGCTGACAAGTTACCAGCAGGGTCTCAGGGGCCTCTGAGTAAATCACAAAGCTCAATCAGAGGCCATGTTAAGCTGTCACTGTTATTATTAAATATAAATTGTGGATTTATTAAATAGGACCCCCCCCCCCCCTCACTCCTTCACCCCAGAGACAAAGCCCGCGGAGGTGATAAATCACTAAGCAGGAGCAGCCTCTCTCCAAGGCAGAGTGGCCACTTGTGAAGGAAATCCCCTACAGCCCGCAGGCCTCCTCCAGTTCAGTTCTGGAGTGTGAATGGAAGGGACAGGAGGCAGCGGCCCCAGAGTCCTGTGCCTACCCAGACAGTTGTCCTGCTAAATGCAAGGTTGAATTTCAAAGTTCTGTTTGTGCTCCTTCCTAAGCCCTACCCACACCCCAGTGGCCCCTCAGCCCCATTGTTTATGGAAGCCAGGACCCTAGCTGACTGGGGAGGCATTCCATAGAGCAGGCCAAAGGGGAGAGGTCCAGACCATGGGAGGCATCAGCCAGACAAACAACCTGAAAACACTTTTGCTGCTACAAGCGTCACCCGCTGACATGCTCTTACAACCTGCTGCTGCCTAGCAGCAGATGCCTGGAACACAAGCCCAGGGCGAGCAGGCAGCTGCCTCTCATCACTTCAAGCACTAAGTTCCACGCCCAGGCCTGGCTCTTGCTACAGTGATGAACATCAGCCACTCACATGACTCCACCGCCCCGGAGACTTCTCTACTGCACCCTTGGCATCATTGTAAATATCACTTTGTGGTTGGGGAAACTGAGGCATCGAGTGGCGTGAGCCTCACCCAGGTAGGCCAGCCCAGGACCCATGTTTCTCACTCACAAGCTGCCTAACTGTTCCCAAGGAATCCGAATGAATGAACAAAGGAAGGGAGAGGGGAGACAAGGGCTGCCCTCCACTGTTCCCTGGTTAAATGGGAACAGCCACCCTCTCTCTCGTTCACTCACTGCCCTTCCCCAGGACATGGTCTGGCCCCAGGGCCTGTAGCCATCCTCTCCTACGAAGGCCCCTCTACCCAGCAGGCCCCTCTCCCATATTAGCCCTCTGTGGGCTCTATCCTCTACTCCTCCTGCTTAATACCCCTTCCAATCGCCCCCACCCCACACTCCTTAAGGTCTCAACTAGAATCTATCTTATCCAGAAGGTCATTCCCAAACACCCCAAATTGATGGACCTTCCTCAGCTTTCCTCTCCCATCGTCCTGTCTGCATGGCTTATTTTCTCCAGCTAGGGTCTCCAGGGGTCTACCCAATCCAGTCACATTCCACAGTAGCCCCAAAGGGCAACAACTCTGAGTCCAGGACACTCACAGATGGGTGTGCGGAGAACACAGATGCACATCAGCCCCCACTGCTCGGTCTGAGGGTCTGGGGCTCTCCCACATTCCCACTGGACAAGATCAACCCCAGCATCAGGGACCTCAGTATTATCATCTCCAATCCCACCAACAAAAAAAAGATATTCTAGGCAGAGAAAGACAGGCCTCTGCCTGCATCATCTCTGCCAGGCTGCTGGGTCCCAAAGACCAAGAAGAGGTGTGCCCTCAACAGTGCCTTCGGCCTGCCTAAATCCTCCAGTCTGGTTCCCAAATAAAAAAGTAAATAAAAATAAATTCTTTAAAAAAGAGCCAGTGCTGGGCTAGAAATCCACCAAAAACTACACCTTCTAACCATGTGGGATGAAGCCTCCACGGGAACAAGCATCGTTCGAGCAAGTGCTGCTGGGAAAATAGGCATCCCCACGTTGGAACTGCCCCTCCAGACCACACAACTGCCACCTTCGATGCCCTGCTTCCAATGAATTATCTCCTCAGCACATCGTTGAACAGAATGTGGGGTTGAAGGAAGCCACACCGGACGGAGTGGCTACACACCACTCCACTACCCCGTCACGCTGGGATTTGAACAATTCACCCATTGTACCTTGTCCCCGAGTGACAGCTGCTGGGACCTCTTGAACCTACTCACTACTCAGAAGCAGGGCTCCAGGCCCTAGAGGAAGCCCAGTGTCTGCACCCCCAGGGATAATCTAACATTCTTGAGAGGGGCTTCTAGCAACCCCACAGCACAGGGTCACGCTGGCCATAGCTGCCACCTCCTTGTTCTGTCAGCAGGGAGCCATCAGTCCCTCCCCCTCTGTGCGAGATCAAGGTGACCCTGACCCAGCACAGTGTGTGAAACTGAGACGAGGTGGTACTGAACCCCCAGACCTCCTCCGTAGAGGAGGAGGCCTGGGGGTCAAAGAAAGGGAGAGGAGCCGACTCATTCAGGATGGGGTCCTAACCCACTAATGGGCCTACAGCAGGACCTTCTCCTTGTCTGTGACTCAGTCTCCCCATGGGAGTAAGTCAGACTAGGAATTGGGAGCCACATCCTTAGACCCAGCTGAAATTCAGCCCTAGACGTTCCCCCCGGAACAAGCGAGCCTGGGGTGGCAAAACTCGTGGTTCCATCGTCAAATCTTGGATCTCTCTGTAAAACCATCTTATTTTCAAACACTTCTGAAGCATTGGCCAAGTTCAGTCAAACAGGACGAGGGGCCACTTTGGGTCCCTGGGGCCACCAGTCTGGGGCTTCCCTCAGGTTCCTCCCAACTTCAACCCAAGTGCAAGAGCACAGAGAGGTTTGGGTCCACGAGCCCCCCCGAGAGTGCGCGCTGACGGATGTACCAGAAGCCAAGAGGCACCCACATCCCTGTCCCCTCCAGGTCCCCAGGCATCAGCACTTACATCTGCACGTGCGGTGGCTGAAAGCGGCCCTGGTTGATGTTGTAGAAGGTGAAGGCCTGGGTGGGGTTGGAGCTGTACTCATCCACCTCAATGATGAGCCTGCCATGCTGGTGCCGCCTCGCCGCCATCACGTGGGACTGAGAGAACGCCATGCCCAGGCCACAGGGGAGCAGGGCCAGGGCCTCGGCCTTCAGGATGCCAGCATCCCACCTAGAGCGCCACATGGACCTCCGTGGGCCACCCGGGCATCTCCCGCTACCGCCGCTGCCGCCACCACTGCCGCCTCCGTCGCCTTCGCCGCTGCTGCCGCTGCTGCCGGATCCCCCGCCAGACCTGCAAACAGACTGAAGAGACGGAGCAGAACCATGCGACAGTTAATCTGTTTGGGATTTGTTTTATTTAATGTCAGATGAAGATTTAGAAAGAGGGGAAGGGTGGGGGGAAGAGGGGGGAAAAAACACAGTCGCACACAGCTCAAAAACTCATTACAAATCTTTCCAACTCAGCAGTTTGATGAATATACTTTGGTAAAAAAAGGAGAGTGAAGGGAGGGAGGAGACCATGAGGAAAAAAGAAAAAAAAAAAAAAACTCTCGATGCCATGGACGGATGCATGCATGGTCCAACATGTTTAAATACTTCAGACATTTTTTCCCCCTCCAACAAGATTCTCGGAGCCTACAGAGTAGCTGAGCTGAAGACGAGACAATAGCTGGTATTTTGTCAACAGGGAAGTTAAATTTCTATTTTTCAGATTTGGGGAACAGGAAGGATGTCTGCCCAACTCCACCTCCTCCCCACATACCCCCCAAACACATCCGCAGGGCCACACCCACACCCCAGCAAGCCTAAGCAGGTGGGGACGGCACGGGATGAAAATTCCTCCTTCAACGTCAGTTTAGCCTCGAGACATCTTTCGGAGGCACCCGGAGAAGGGGTTTTCCAAGAAGTGGTCATGAAGCTCCTCTGCTGAGGCAGGGTGGTGGCCCCAGGAGAAACCTGGAGAGGATCTCCCTTCCTGCGCATCTCCCTGGCCCCCTCAGGGTCCCAGGATCCAAGAACCCACTTAATCACACAGTGAAAATCCTATAGTTTTTCTTTCCTTCCTTTTTCTTTCAGTGGAAAGGTGCAGTTTACAGGTAAATTTAACTGGACTAATTTAACTCCCCTGCACAACCTGGTCTACGGAGCGAGATCCAGGACAGGTACCAAAACTACATTAGAGAAACCCTATCTTGAAAAACCAAAAAAAAAAAAAAAATCTCCCCTGCAGCAGACTCTGAGCCCGCTGTGTGGAGCCTGGAGACACAGACCAGGTCAGTGCAACAGCACCCTGTCCTGGGGGGCTTGGGCCTGGATACTGACACCGTGGTTCCCTCATCGCTGCTTCCAATAATTTTTTAATTGTGTGAGCAGGCAGTGACTTGAAGATTTTTTTTTTTTTTTTGCCTTGTTGTTCTCGGATTGTGCTTTTTAAGATCCTCCAACGGCCCTGCTTGGACAGTATTTAACCAAAGAGAAATGATTCCTGGACACTTGGATCCCAGTCACATTAGAGGAAGAAAAATCCCCCTTGCTTTGTGCTCGGAAGGGGAATCGACACACTCAGAAAACAAATTAGATTAGTAAAATGACAAAAATTGGAGACTGGAGAACATTTTAATTACGTGCAAGAAGAAATGGGTTATTAATTCTTAAAAAAAATTCTCAATCATCCCCATACAAGGTAAAATAAAATGGCAATAATTTCTTTCCCTCTCAAAACATGGAAAGAAAGGGACAGTTCTGTCAGGCAAGGTAGGGTACAACAGTAGTCTCAGGAGGCAGAGGCAGGAGGATTGTTGTGAGTTTCAGACCTCACCTCAAAAAAAAAGACAGGAGAACTAGAGATGGTGAGATGCGTCTGCAAGCCCAGCACTTGAGAGGAAGAGGGGAACACGTGGTCAGGAGTCCAAGATTATCTGAGTTTGAGGCCAGCCTGGGCTACATAACACCTTGTGGCTCAGAGGTTAAGAGCACTGTCTCTCCTCTTCCAGAGGACCCGGGTTCAATTCCCAGCATCCACATGGCAGCTCACAACTGTCTGTAACTCCATTTCCAGGGGATCTGACACCCTCACACAGACATATATGCAGGTAAGAAACAACAAGGCACATAAAAATATAAATAAATAAATCAGTTTTAAAGATGTCAAAAATGAAAATAAATGAAGAGAGAGAGAGAAATGTAAAGTAGAATCTGACCCCGAGGCACAGTAAAAGATGAAATCCCAGCCCAAACCACATGGCCCGAACCTGCTCTCCCAGTCCGAGTCACTGTCCTCCTGTCCAGGCGGGGACAACCACTCACCCTTTACCTCTGAGCAGACAAGGCCTCGGACAAGAACCTTCCTGCTGGGGTCCTGTGAGAAGCCTGGGTATTGCTGAGAGTAGAGCAAGTGTCCCCATGACTTATCCCTGTAAGCTACCAGCTGTGACCACAAACAAGTGCTCTACGCTCCCAAGGGCAGTCTGGTCACCCACAAAATGAAGAGAACAACCGTCCCAACCTCCGAGTTGTGAAGAGTAAACAAGATGACACCCGTGTACACTGGTTGTCACATGCCCTGGGGGTACACAGCAAGTGCTCAATAAATGCAAACTGCTACTATTCTTCCTTTAGTCTCTCCCAGGTGACCCATCACAAAACTTCACATTGAAAACATGGATGGATGGATGGATGGATGGATGGATGGATGGATAGATGCATGCTCGGATGGACAGTGTCTGGCTAGACTCCTTCCCTAGCACCCAGCACAGACCTGGCAGAGGATGGTGTCTGCACAGCCCAGTCCAAGCCTGAGGAGCCACAGTCCTCTTTCCTTGCCAGCCCCATGCCAGCATCCCATCAGGGTGCCGGGTACACTGGGCCCAGTCTGGACAAAGGGGCATCCAGGGCCGCACACACACATACTGCCCCCCAGGGAAGCAGGTGCCAGCAGAGACACCTCAGTGGGAAAGCTGCCTGGCAGCAAGAGATTCAGGGGGAGGAGGCAGGCAGGGAGCCCCGGGTGCCGGCCCTGCAGTGCCATGCCGCACTTCACATAAAGAGGACTCACCACAGGTCCTGCCTAGAGAAACGGAGGAAACCAGGAACCCAGGGCCTCCTTCTGAGCTTCCATTTCGTGTTTATGGGGCTGTTGCAGCAGCCGCCAGCACACCAGCATTCGGCTCCGCAGTCCACTGAGGGAGAGTAGCTTCCCCGGAAAACGGCTTTCAGCTGGGAAATGCTCACACCTGGTCCCCAAAATGGAGTAGCATGTGTGCATGGTGGGGTGACTGACTGACTTGAGTACTGGTTCCCTGTCCAGTGGGGTGACCTTGAACCAGTTCACAGGTCCTAGGGAAGGGGGGTCCTGCCAGGACTACTCCACAGAGAGACTCAGTATGAAAGGAAGGAAGGAAGGAAAGGAAGAGGGAGGGAGGGAGGGAGGGAGGGAGGGAGGGAGG